>JAJIBD010010788.1:0-49199 GCA_021461705.1 Cryptotis parvus | reverse complement strand
ATGGAAGCTTAGACGCCTGTTCTCTGTTTTGATAAGCTGTGGGCCAGACTTCCAGACAGTGAGTTTTCAGACTCAAAGAGCCATGATTAGGGGAATTGTTTTGAATCATGGCTAAGAGCAGCAGTTCCTAACTGCTGGGTATAATAGAATATAGAGCAGAGTTGATCATACTCTTCTTAGAAATAACATATTTTATTGCTCTTTAGGCCACCACACTCTCCCAATATTTTTCCTGTCTTGTGGAATGACTGATCCCTGTTTTCTTCTGCACTTTGTTATTTTCTTTCCTAATCTGGCGGTACAATGGAAGCTTGGTCTACTTGGTGCATTTCTTGGTACTTTTAGGCACCCCCACCCCCAACCATGTTGAGCTCTCTGCATGAGCTCATTTGTTTGCTTGGTTGAAGATATTAATAACCTGCTGTTGCTTGCTGAAGATGTGTCTTCAACTGAGAGTTCTTTTGCTGATTACCAGAGTGACACATCCAATTGCTTACTTACCTGGCGTTTAGAGGTCTTGCATGTTCCTTATATTTGACAACTCATTGTCTTTCCCTTTGCTTTCCCTTCCTTTTCCATCAAACTGCTCCTCCTACAGCATTCTCTGCCTCAGCAAATGCTAAGACTGTATAGTTACTTAAGAGAGAAATCTGAGATTCATATTTGACTCCTCTCTTGACCTTCAGAAACTGTCTCTTACCTGAGGGCAGATCAACCTGTTTCCATTGGTTCAACAGCTACCTTTTTGGCATGATCCTTTTTCTCTGTGATTGAAGCTAACTAACATCTCTCTTTGATTACTGCATTAATTTTCTAATTGATCCATATAGTTTAATAAATATTTTGTTTTAAATTATATTTCCTGTGAATCAGAATTCTTCGCTGGCTTCTTAGACTTTAATATATTTAGCTGTGTTAACTCAAAGGATGGTGTTCTAGCAGATAAATAATTATTCATAGATTAGGTAGAACTTGTACAACCATTTCAGTACTTTGTAGATGGTAGTCCTGTTTCTTCTATTTGTCTTCTCTTTTTATTTGTTTATTATAAATATTTTATTACCACCATGAGGTATACACTTACAAAGATGTTCATGATTGGGTTTCAGTCATACAGTGTCCCAGCACCCGTCCCCCACAACCCTTCCCAACACCAGAATTCCCAGAATCCCTCCCTCTTCCCCAGCCTGCCTCTAAGGCAGGCACTTTTCTTCTTCTTTTTCCTTTTCTCTCTTCTCTCTCCTGTTACTTCTCTAGATTTGTTTTTCCCTAAAGTTCTCTCTTTCTGTTCTTAGTTTCTACTGTAGTTGATGCCATTCATTGTTTTTGCACATGTCATGCCTCATAGTTAGAGCACACTTACTGTTCCATTCTTGGCTCTTTCCATTTCTCATCTTTTCAATTTTTATTATTTGAATTATACCCAGCTGTGTTCAGGGCTTGCTTATGGCTCTGTTCAGGGATCACTTCCAGGGGCTTGGGAAATTTGGGTTGTTGGGGGTCAATCCCAGATTAGCCACTTGCAAGGTAAATGCTCTCCCTTATGTACTCCAGCTATCTCCTCCACCCCCCAGTTCTTCTCTTTACTGCTGCTCTCTCCAGAAGATCTTCCCCTGAACTTCTGGAGTCCAAAAATTTGTTTAGGATCACCTGTTATAAATTCTCTTCATATTTCTAATCATAATCCTCAAGAACTCTTCTAAAGTTTAAATTAGCACATATCTTCCTTGCTAGAGTGTAGATTAAATTGCTTATATATAATATAAATTGCTTATATATAATAGAATATTTTTTTTCTCTTTTACGTTTCCTCTTCCTTTTCCTATTCCCTCCTCCCCTTCTCTTCTTACCACTTCACCCACTGAGAGCTCCCTAGTATTTAGAAGTACTAGTGACCTGGTGCTTTGTACCTAGTACTTTGGCTGTGATCCAGGAGGAAATTTAAGAGATGGATTCCAGCCCAGTAGTCCAGGATCAGGAATCAATAAGTATCATTGAATGGAATTTGAGGAGTGAGTCATTCTTCTAATACTTGCATAACCATTTAAATTGTCAAAAACTTGGGCTTCACTACCATTGGCTGGGAGCTGAACTTCATGCTGGAGACTCCATGCTCAAGTGACTTTTGATGAGCAGGTGCCACAAAAGTGGATGCGGGGATCGGGACTCTGAAGGCTGTGGACACTGGATATGCCCAAGCACTCCTGCACACATGACAGTGATTTGGTGGGAAGCCGAAGTCCCTACTTACTGATTTTAGCCACGGGCCGAGATCCAAAGGAAATTTTAGTAGTCTTGATATACTCATCTTGTTTGTAACTAGAATAAAGTGGTGCAGAAGATATTAGAGATTCAAATGCTGGGATGCCAGTATTTTTGTTCCCACATTTTGCTAGAGCACTTGGTGCTGCCACTGGTTACTTCTGATATGTTCACATTCTACTGCTGTGCGCTTGGTTTTCCTCTCCAGACACCACTCAGAGGTTAGGGTAGCAGAGGGGACTTGTGGGGACACACAGCAGGCTTAGCGCATCCACGGCCCCAGGACTGTGGCTCCTCATCCAAGTCCCTACTCAAGGTGGAGCTGACTCTTGTGCTTGTGTGTCATTTCCTGGAATTGTAGTGTTGCTTCCAGTAGTTCTTTCGGTAGTTGAGTCTTAACGCTGCAGTGACTTAGTTGTGATTGTTTTCAGAGACCTTGGTTCTCTTTCCCTGACAGGGAAATCTCCAGGTGCTACTGCAGGTCTCTCTTGGGACCTTCTCATTCTGAACTTCAGCGCAGGACTGGCACTCTCCAGCATGGCTCCTGTGCCTCGTGGGAAATGCAGTCCTGCTGCTTTCAGCTTGCCTGGCGGGGATTAGGTCTGGTTAGCACTGCCTGGCACTGAACTGACGAAGCAGTGTAATCCAGTTCTTAATAATGCCACTGGCTCACAGCAGTGTGGCCTTAGCCCATGTGTTCCGGGCAGAGGAATGACAGTGAGGGGGTGATGTTGCCTTTTACCTCTCCTTTGTGGATTAGGTATAAGAAGAAACTGTCATTCACCTGTTCTCCAGCAACAATCAAAACTAGGGTAAAGTGGATGCAGGACTCAGGCACCAGGAAATAATACAGAATTTGTGTGTGTGTGTGTGTGTGTGTGTGTGTGTGTGTGTGTAGCAGTACAACCAAAGACACATTAAAACCGTGCCATGGAAACTCTTTTAGGAGTAAAAACGTGGCATGGAAACTCTTTAGGAGTTTTGAATTAAGATTTCTGACTTGTGTCTAAAGTTTCTTGAGTAAAGATGCATTCGTTGTGTTTAGGTTTGTGGGGTGCTTATTTCAGGCAGTACTGCTATCCGTGGATCCAGGGATCTATGGTTCTTTTCCTGAATATGCTGCTGCATGATGCACCTGAACTTGAAACTCAGGCCAGCTGGTCTTTTTTTTGTTTGTTGTTGCTGTTCTTGGTCTTTTGGTCTTTTTTTTTAAATTTTTTTTTTAATTTTATTACACCATTTTTTAGACATACAATTGCAATATGCTCATGCTCGAGTTTTGGTTCCACAGTGTTCCAACACCCATCCCTCCACCTGAACCCATCTCCCATCACCAATGTCCCCACCTCCCTTCCCCCTCCCACACCTCAACTACTTGGCGGGTTCTGTATATCTTTTTCTCTCCTCTCTATCTCTCCCTCCTGCCTACCTTTCCTACACATTGTAGAATTCAGCACATTAAAGGACATAACTGTTTCCACTAGTTTGATGGACCGCGTGGCTGCTTGGCCTGCATGACTTAGGGGCCTCATGGTCAGCTCCGGACAGTGAAAATAGCAGCGAATGTGGTGGGGGAGTCTCATCCAGCTGCTTCCAGGGACCCCCCAGAGGTGATGGGCCAGCACCCAAAAACCTATCTATCCTCCTGGGGGCCCCCATGGTCAGCTGAGCCAGGGGAGAGCCGAGTTCAGCTCCCCAGCTGCGTCTGAGGCTCTGCATGCTATGACTGGTTGCCCCAGGGCAGCTCCTGGTCAGGGCTACCAGGCTCAGACGAAATGGAGAGGGGAAGGCGACCCCAGCTCCATCTGGCGAATTCCTGGTGATTCCGCTTCTGGGAGCTGCCTACCTGGGCTTGAACTTGTTTTGCTCTGTTAATCTGGTCTTGAGGTCAGCGTCCCTCCCAGATGGGCTCTGATGTGCTGCAGTGTCCGGACAGTGAAAATGGCGGCTGGTGTGGTGGGCGACTCTCATCTGGCTGCTTCCGGGACCCTCCAGAGGTGATGGGCCAACACCCAAAACCCATCTGTCCTCCTTGGGGGTCCCATGGTCCGATGAGCCAGGGAGAGCCAAGTTCTAGCTCCCCAGCTGTGTCTGAGACAATGCATGCTATGGCTGGTCACCCCAGGGCAGCTCCTGGGTGGGGTTTACTGGGCTCAAACAAAATGGAGGAGAGGGCCGACCCCGGCTTGTCTTAATTGAATGCCTCCCATTTATCCTTTTTGTTAGAACTTTTTCATTTGTCTTTTATTTCTTGGCTTGTTTGTTATATCCAGTGTGAATGGTTGTATGATGTTGCCTCAGGGAAGTATTTATGATACAAGACTTTAATTTGCAAAAGACACCCTTTGCTCTGTATGTTTTCTTGCAGAAGCTCCTAGATTTTTATCAGTTAGATGCTTCAGATAGTCAGTGTAACAAGACAAGTGCAGTAGGTTGCACAGTTTCAGCTTCACATAACTACAGACGTATTGTTTTAAGTGAGAATTCATTGAGATTTAGGGATTTTGTTATGGGTTACACATATTTCATATTTATGGTTTCAGAAATCAGGAAGTATGTTTAGATAACTATGTATGTGAAATATTTTAATAGGTATATTCTGGTACCTTAAACATTAAAAATAAACTCAGGTTTTAATTTTTTTTTTCTTTTGTTTCCGCACCTGGCAGTGCTCCAAGGATTACTCCTGACAGGACTCGGGACCACAAGTAGTGCTGGGGCTCAAAAGTCAAGTCAGTTGTATGCAGGGCAAGTGCCTTCTTTACTCTACTTTCTTTATGGCCTCAAACCCAGATGTTTTTAAAACTAAAATTTAAATATGGAGATGATGCTTGCCTGAATTTTACTGAGTGTTTGGCACAGATTCTATGCCACGGTTTTGCAAAAAAATGTGGGGGTGTGACCCTAACATGAAGCAGTTTTTTCAAATTGTACTGTCACTTGATCACTTGACCACTTGACATCCCATTATTTGTCAATTTGCTCAAGCGGGTGGCAGTAACGTTTCCATTTGTCCTTATTGTGTGCCAGTGTAGCCCAATGGCATCTGCTCGATCCAGGAATATGAAGAGCCTCAAACTGTTCGTTCAGGGTCTTGACAAAAAAGTCTGACCATCTTGTAGGTGGGCGGCCACGTGATCTTTTGGCGTCCCATGGGATCCAATTGGTAATGGCTCTAGTCCTGCGGTCGTCTCCAAATTGCATTACATGTCCAGCCCATCTGATTTTTGATACCTTAGCAAATAAGACACATCCCTGATTCTCAATCATCAAGGGAGGTTGGAACTCTGGATTCCTTTTCTCACTTCAGTGAGGCATGATATTCCTAGCATAGCTCTTTCGATTCCTCTTTGGGAGACCCAAATAGCATTCTCATCCTGCTTTTGTAGGGCCCAGGTCTCTGAGGCGTATGTTAATGCAGGGAGAATGGTGAAGTTCTGTATTGTACTTTATTTCTTAAAAAATTATCCAACTGTCTATGATCGCACAATGGAAAGTAATAAGCTTTTGGACTGAATAAACAGGTGCAATGATTTTGTGATAAAATATAGGTATCTTGTTATTTTAAAGAATGTATTATTTCTTTTAACTTTTGTGTTTGTTAAATTTAAAAAAATGTTTAGTTTATAGTCTAGACTTTTGTTAATCAGGACTCTTAAGAACCGCCAGGAGCAGGGCTGGGGGAAGGGGGGGAACCGGGGATGTTGGTGGTGGGAGATGGGCACTGGTGGAGGGACGGGTGCGAAACACTGTATGACCAAAACCCAAACAGACCTTTAATTGTAAAAAAAAGTAATTTGTATTTAAGGACTTAAATATTTTTTTGAGAATGATGTAAACAAAGTTTCTGCTAAGGTTTATTTTCTTACCTCATTTGGATATTTCATATAGTACTAATTGAACAATTTGAGATACTATACACTTGCAGGAACTTATTGATAATGATAATAGCTCTGCTAATGGATATAGCCAGCTAGGTGGAACCTAATAATATAGTTATAGTATTTGATTTTCTCAGGAACAACTAAGTGGTGGCCAATGTCATACTGAATATGTTATGGTTAATGATTGAACTGTAATTGTAGAATTTCCTACTGATGGTAGATTAAACTTGGCTTTTTATAGCCAGTCTCAAAAGCTGTATTGAAAGAATGAAATCTATGACATGCTCTTACCCAGAAATTATAGAAACATCTTGGTTCTTGTTCTAGTGTTTTCTCTGATTTTGAACTTTGAAACATTTTTGGGTTACATATTACTCAGCTTTTCTTGAAATGGTACTACGAGTATACAGTATTGCCAATAAATATGGTACCAAAGTATCTGCTCATTAGCCTTTCTTGTTTTTCAATTTAAGAGGCAAGAATATTGTATTATTTTTTCTTTGAATTATTTTGATTACTTCTAGACTGAGCTCTTTCAAGTGTTAATTGGCTTTTCTTGGGTGACTTCAGTGAAATTGCTTTTGCTACTACAAGTTTCCAAACATCACTTCTTCTATGACCTTGGAGAGTATTGGCATTTCCATGGATATGCAGAGATATGCTAGAATTCTGTTAGAATGGCCGTAGTGAAACCAGTTGCTACCATTGACACTCTTAGTTAAAATTAATGCCTCTTTGTTGCACTTGTCGTAAATACAGAGCTGAAATTATTTGGAGGCTATTTTAAATTTACCAAATATTTCTGGAAAGGGATTATCATAAACATTCCATTCCATTTTGCATATAAGTGGCAGGAGGATAGAACCTTGTATGTAGAAATTTCACAAATATTTATGGCATGAACAGATAAGATAAAAAAGTTATCTGAACCTAGTTGTTAAAATTCTGATCCCAATGACTTGATTCCTTATGTCGTTTATAATGATGCTACTTCCAAGTATCATATCCTTTAGAGTTTATAAAATGCACAATTCCATGTTTTCCTGTAACAGTAACCTTATGAGGAAATGCTGTTGCTTCTTTTACGTGGGAAGAATCTGTCACTCATTGTGGAAAGTGAGCATTGTGGGATTTCACGACCACTTGAACCAATGTGGACTGGAATCAGTACTTCAGTGCAGACCTTCTAACTCCAAGGTCATGCTCTTTCTGTTCTCGTAAAGCTCAAAACTTTTTCACGTATAAATCTGTGTGGTTCAAAAAATTTAAAACATAATAACAGTGACAGTGATTCATAACAAATTACAAAGTCTACTGAAAGCATGTTCATATTTATAAGTACTCGCTGCTCTTCTGTTGATGAAACATCTTATATGTGTGGTGGGCTAAAGCAGGGTCTTAAATTGTTGCTCCATGGACCAGTGCTGGTCTACAGGTATAGAAAGGCGGGAAACAACTGGTCTACCACTCTGGTCTGACTACTCATCCAGGACCAGTTTTTAGGGCAGGTTCAGGGGTTTAAAAAGGTGAAGCGCTCTGGGCTAAAACAAATGAAACTAGAAACTAAGAGCAGAATGAAGCCGTCAGTGTTTTCCTGCATGCTTTTGGAAATGAGAGAATGGAATTTCCATAAAATTTAAGCAACCATCTGATCAACAGTATTCATTCATTGCCTGCCTGCTCTGTTCTAAGCACTGTGCTGAATGAATTAAACTAGGGGATGGGGGACTTGCCTCGTGTAACAGCATGAAAGATAGAAAACAGTTTTCAAGTGCCTCAAAGAGCAAGTTCAGGATGAGAGGAGAATGTGTGCTTGGGGTGGGGGCTGGGCATGGTTAGGGTGAGAATGGGGGGGCAACGGTGATACAGGTCAACCTACGTCTTACTAAGAAAATGACATTTGAGCTCTTAAAGGGTGAGTAGAAGTAGGTAAGAGTTGGTGACTGAAGGGGCAGAGGGCAAAAGTGGAATCAGTCACTTTTGGAACAAGCGGAAACCGGAATAGACCAATGGCATTTGACCTTCAGTGAGGGCTGAAAACTAAGACTCTGAGAGGGCAGTTGTTAGATTATTGTTTTTTTTTCAGAAAGTTATTTTAGGCTTTTTCTAGAGGCATCTCCACTGGTTAGGCTGTTCTTTGAGCTGCCTGTGATCTTGCCTTCAGACCTAAATTGAAGCACAAAAAGAAACTTTACAGCTAATGAATGAGTTTTTACTCCTGTCTCTGTGCTCAGGTATGACTCCTGCAGGTACTTGGAGGAACTCTGTGGGGTGCCAGGGATTGAACCCAGGTCTGATGCTTGCAAAGCAAGTGCCTTGCTCTTACTGTCCTATCTCTCTGAAACATTTTAAACAAAAATTGTTTGCACTGTGATTGTTCCTTCCTAAAGAAACTTAGTTTGGGGGTGGGGGGGGGGAGTGATAGCACAGCTGGTAAAGCTTTTGCCTTGCATGCAGCCAACCCGGATTTGAGTCCCTGGCATCCCATATGGTTCCCTAAGTACCGCCGAGAGTAAATCCTGAGTGTAGAGCCAGGAATAAACCCTGAGCATGGCCAGGTGTGACCCAAAAAAAAAAAAAAAAAAAGAAACTTAGTTCACAAGGACTTTCATTTATAAACATGAAGAATTGATCTATTTTTTTTTTTGAAAAGTGTCATGAGTATCCTTATAAGGACTGCATTGAATTTGCATAATGCTTTGGGGAGTATTGCCATTTTGACAATGTTAATCCCCCAGTTCATGAGCAGGGTGATATGTATCCATTTCCTTGTGTCCTCTTCTATTTTTTGAAATAGAGTTTGATAGATTTCTTTGTATAGGTCCTTTACTTATTTAGTTAAGCTGATTCTGAGGAACTTGATTTTTAGAGGCACAATTGTGACTGGAATTTTTTTAAAAAATATCTTCTCTTTCATTATTTGCATATAGGAAAGCTATGGGATTTTGAGTATTGATTTTGTAACTTGCCCCTTTACTATACATATCTATTATTTCTAGGAGTTTTTTTTGGTAGCATCTTTAGGATTTTCTAAGAAAACTATAATGTCATCTGCAAATAATGAGAGCTTAACTTCTTCCTTTCATGTCTGGCTGCCCCTTGATATCTTTTTCTTGCCTGTTATGGCGAGTACTTCCAGTACTATATTGAATAGGCATGGAAGAGTGGGTAACCTTGTCTTGTTTCTGATCTTAGAGGGAAGCTTTTAGTTTTTCCCCATTGAGAATAATGCTTTGTATGGGCTTGTGGTAGATGACTGTAACTATATTGAGGAACATTTTCTTCAATTCTCATTTTATTGAGAATTTTAGTCATGAATGAGTTCTGGGTCTTGTAAAATGCTTTCTCTGTATCTACTGGTATCATCATGTGGCTTTAATTTTTCTTTTAATTGATATGTTGACTGACTTCCAAATGTTAACCCAAACTTGTGTTCTTGAGATGATTCTGGATATTTATATGGAACAATAAACCCCTACAAATAGCTGCAGGAATTCTTGGGAAAGAGAAGACTGAAGGCATCACTTTCCCCAATTTTAAACTATATTATAAAGTGGTATTAGTTAAAACAACATTGTATTGGAATAAAGACAGAATTGCAGACCAATGGATAGAGTTGAATATCTTGACACAGATCCTCAAATATATGATCACTTAATCTTTGATAAAGGAATAAGAAATATGAAGTAGAACAAGGAAAGCCTCATTTAACAAGTGGTGCTGGGAAAACTGGGCAGCTACATGCAAATAAATGAACTCAGACCTCTAATACTATGCACAAAAGTCAGATGAAAGTGAATTAACGACCTAAATATCAGACCTGAAACCATAAGGTACATGGAAGAAAATGTAGGCAGAAACTCCATGACATCGAAGCTAAAGACATTTTCAAACATGAAACACCACTGACCAAGTAAGTGAAAGCAAAGATAAACAAATAGGACTACATTAAACCAAGAAGCTTCTTTTTTTTTTTTTTGCTTTTTGGGTCACACCCAGCAATGCTCAGGGGTTTCTCCTGACTCTGCACTCCTGGATCTGCACTCAGGAATCACTCCTGGTGGTGCTCGGGGGACCATATGGGATGCCGGGAATTGATCGAACCCGGGCCGGCATGGCCAGCCGCGTGCAAGGCAAACGCCCTACCTGCTGGGCTATCGCTCCGGCCCCAAAACCAAGAAGCTTCTGCACCTCAAAAAGACATGGCGATCAAGATACATAGCCTACAAAGAGGAAAAATTGTTTACCCAATACCCATCTGATAAGAGATTAATATCAAAAATACATAAGGCACTGGTAGAGCTTTACAAGAAAAACAATCCAACCACATTAAAAAATGGGGAAAAGAAATGAACAGAAACTTCAAAGAAGAAATACAAATGGTCAAAAGGTATATGAAAAGACATTTTTCATCAGTAGTCATCAGGGAGATGCAAATCAAAACAACAATGATATATCATGTCACACCACAGAGATCGGCACACATCAAATAGAACAAGAACAACCAGTGATGGTGCGAATGTGGGGGAGAAAGGAACTCTCATGAATTGTTGGTGGGAATGCTGACTGGTCCAGCCCTTTGGAAAATAATATGGGCGTTTCTCAAAAAAACTGGAAATTGAGCTACCATATGACCAGTAATACTCTAATGGAAATATACTCCAGAGGCCCAAAACTACAGCAGAAATGCCATCTGCACTTCTGTGTTCTTTGCAGTACTCTTCACAATAGCCAGAATATGGAAACAACCAGAGTGCCCTAGAACAGATGACTGGATGAAGAAACTATGGTACATTTACATAATGGAATACCATGCAGCTGTTAGGGAAAATGAAGTCATGAAATTTGATTATAAATGGATGGACATGGAGAGTACCATGCTGAGTAAAATGAGTCAAAAGGAGAAAAACAAACTTAGAATGATTACAGTCATCTGTAGGGTATAAAATTAATACCCATGGGCAATAGAAACAAGGACCAGGAGGACTGGTCCATGAATGAGAGCTTGCCACAAGTATAAGGGTGGGGAAAGGAGGCGACCACTATGGCAACTATAGTTGAGAATGGTCACTCTGGACAAGATCTGAGTACTGAGAGTAGGTAAAGGAATGTTCATGATAAACTGTCGGTCCTATACTGCAAAACATATTGCCAGAAGAAAAGAGAGAGAGAGAAAAAAGTGCCTGCCATGGAGGCAGGTTGGGGGCACGGTGGGGATGGGAGTTGCTGGGTAGTAGTGCTGGGAGGGAAGCTGGGGACATTGGGGGTGGGCAGTGTACACTTGTGAAGGGATGCGTATGCTAACATTTAATGACTGAAACTTAATCACGAGCAAGTTCGTAACTGTATCTTATGGTGATTCAATAAAAAATGGAATTTATGGGCAAGGGTATCTCTATATGTCATCACTGATGGTAATAGCTTTGGAATAAGAATTTTTATTTATTTGGTTTATGGACCAAACCCACTAGAGTGCTTGGGGAACTATTTTCTGAGCTGTACATGGGGTTTTCCACTGCAGTGTTTGGGGTTTGTCCCATGCAGTGCCAGGCGTTAAACCCATGGGTCTTTTGAGTGTAAAGCATGCACTCGGTCTATGGAGTTCACCTAGAATTGGTTTTCACCTGTAATTGTTCACCTGTAATTGTAAAAACCCAAGAATTGTTTAAAGTATATATTTTTATTTGTAGAAATTGCCCTCTTATATATATGAAAAATTAATTTGATGATTGAAGTAAAAATTTTAGCTATATGGTATTGTGTCCCTTCAAGTTAAATGGAAAAAAAATCCATTTAATATGACCTATGAGTTTAAACCTTTGGGATATTTGCTTTTACTGAAATATCCTTGACTAGATATTTTTCTTCCTTATTCATAGAAATGTCCCTATTCAGAGATAGCGGCATATGTTTTTGTGCTTGTGCCCATGGATAGAAAATAGAGTGGCCGGAAAGGTACAGATGACCTGCAGTTCAAACCAAGACTTTCATTCAGGTTAAATTTTGTTTTTCACAGTTGAAATGATCTTTAATTGCATATAGCCTCAGTTTCCTTTCCTCCATAAAACAATAGCAGTATTGTCACGTATTCACAACATTTCCTGGATATCAAACAGTAAAGTTTGAAGTACTTTATAAATCAAAAATAGCTTGTGATTAAACATGTGGGAGTCAGAGGCTGGGTAAGACAGAAAATGGAACAGTGTGCTAACAATTGTCGAAAGTACTAACACCAACCTAGAACTGAGCATTAAATACAGGCAAAAAGATACATATGACAACCCTTTAATGTATGTTCTGTAACCCACAATCTGGAAGGGAAGGAAAAGAGAAAGAGATAAAAGAGAAAGGGGAAGAAATAAAGAACCTGCCATGGAGGCGGGCTGGGGGGAGGGGAGGGAACCAGGGACATTGGTGGTGGGAGATGGGCACTGGTGGAGGGATGGATGCTAGAACACTGTATGATCGAAACCCAAATATGAACATCTTTGTAATTGTATATCTCACTGTGGTATAATAAAATACTTATAAAAATAGCTTGCGATTAATATGTAGTTATAAATGGTTCATAAGTAGATTCATGTGCAGCTATGAAGACCTTAAGTCTAAGATAAGCAAAATTTGTTGAGGACAATTGCATATGTAAGTTGAACACCTTAGTATGTAAAAGAAATAAGTGACTTATTTAAACATTTATATTGTTGAATGCTTGTATCTCCTAAAATTCCTATTGTTACATGTTTATTCTGTGATGTTTACTCATACCAAGAGAATTCTTCAGTTTTTATAAAATGCCTTGGTGCATGTAGTTGCTATTTAGTTGCTATTTTTGGATGGTGATGATGATAATAGTGATAATGGTGGGTGTGTGTGTGTGTGTGTGTGTGTGTGTGTGTGCAAGGAGTTGGGAGGGCATAGATAAAAGGTGAATAGCAGACAGCTAGAAAGAATGTATCTGTTGATGAGATGTCGTGATGTAGGAACAATTAAAGATTAATAAATACATGAAGCATCCTGTAGGTGGGTTGCTTTTTAAAATTGGATTTACGTTCTGCTTTCAAAAGATGTCTGTACCTGGATGTGGTCTGACCTACCATTTGCCCTGTTGAAACAGATTTGCTTGTTGAGGATGGAAGTTCACGTGGTGCTTTAACACTGTTGGGGCTGTCGAAGTCCCATCTTCTGAGAAATCGCTCCGGCCATCATTATTGAAATCTGACTTTAGTTGTGATGTTTCTTTTTTTTTTATTTAATTCTTGGCAAAGTTTATAATAAATATACGCTATTCAATTGTGTTTTAATTTATTGGGTATGTGTTTAGTCTAAAAACACACAAGTAATTATATGGCCTTTAGAAAAGCACTAGATTGAACACCATTTACTTTTCTTTTAAAATAAGTAAATGAAGACAGCATAAATTAAGTAAGGCATGAAAACAAGGGTCTCTGTTTCCCAACTCTCCGGCAGTCAGCACTGCACATGCCCGGGCTCACAGCCCTGCTTTCTGTTGTGTTTTCCTTGCTTTGCGATATCCACGAAGGGTGATGGCACTCGTTTGTGGAGTGTTCGCGTGTCTCTGCAGCAGCCTGCGCTCTGGAGACACCCTGGAATCTCTGTGCTGGAGTTCCCCATTTTCTCAGGGACAGAGAAGGGTCTGCCCGCTTCCTCTTCCTCCTTCCAGTAGTAACATTAAGATTCTACCTTGCTCCCCCCTCCCCCATTTTTATGACTTCTGAGATTTTATTGCTTGTCAGCCAGATGTGCTGAAACTCCTGACGACAGCAGCTCTTCATCGCGTGTTTTTAATAGGCTCAGAGAAATATGAGTAGAGTACATGAAAGCAGCTCAGCTTCACACTTCAGCTGGGAATGCCCAAAAAGCTCACTGCTGTTTAGAATTCTTGCTACACTCGGGAGGAAGCCGAAAGCCGCGCGGGCACTGAAGCTTCTACGACTGAATTAGAAGAATAATGACTGTACAATTAACTATCAACCTCTGCTCATTTAAGCACAGTTTTTACAGAGCTCAGGAGAAATATGGAACTTGATTGGCGTGTTTTTATTTGATGGTGTCTGCAAATAGATGACTTTAAAGACAGGTGGTAAGGAAAAATAAGAGAAGAAAAAAAGAGAAAGAAAATGCAATTTGAGACGCTGCAGCAGGTCTGCAATTCTGTTTTATCTCATTTTCATGGGGTCTTTTTCATCCCCACCAAATATTTTACAAAATGAGCTTTTTTGGACAAACACTGAACGATGCAAGGTGAGTAAATCTCTCTCTCTCTCTCTCTTTTATAGTTTCGATATTTTTAGAATTGTCATCTTCTATGCCTGCCAAAATTCTTCAGTATTGTAATGTTGGTATTATAAGGGTGTTGTCTTTCTATCATAAAATTTTATGTAGTGTTTTTTTTTAATTGATTTTAAGAAGGAAAACAAGCTTATTTCATAGCCCAAAAAATCCTCTTAAATTTAACTAAGCTTGACCTCTGAAGCATAATACAGGCTGTTTCATAATTTCACTTTCTAATAAATAAAATGTCTGGTAGGGTTTTTTTTTCCCCTTTGTGATCTTGGCAGTGATTACATTGCATATACAGGGACAGGGCTGTGTAATCATATGTGATCTGGTAGAAAATACGAATTAGCACCCATGCATGGTTTTTGTACAACATGCAGGAGATGTTTTCTAGCTCTAAAACATTTCTCTATGCAGGTAGATCAATAATCACTCTTAAACAAGCTGTGTAATAGAAATGCTAATATTGCTTTCTATTATGTTAGATTCGCTAGTTTGGAAGGATGTTTTGTTTTAAAATCCTATTGCTTTCTCAACCAGATCATGTGTTTTGGAGAAGGTTATTATATTATGAACATATGTTTGAGATGGTTTTTCTGGCTTGCGCCAAAGAGATAAACTGTATTTTAAAAGCCTCCCTTAGTAGGCTCTCTCTTTAAAATGCAGCGTGTCTTCTAGCTTTCCTTTTGCTTAAGTTGTTTGTTTGGGAGGAATTTCTAGTGTACAGACCTAGTATAGAAAGGCCCCATTTTAGCTAAATATACATGGCAAAAGAAATTCTGTGAACATGAAAATGCACCGAAACCTTCTGGAAATTGAAGAGAAACTGAAAGTGCATAGGATATTCAATGGATAATGGTGCATAGGATAGCAGTGGGATAATAGTGTATAGGGTAGTCAGTGGGATAATAGTGCATAGGATATTCAGTGGGATAAAAGTGCATAGTGTAGTCAGTAGGATAATAGTGCAAAGGATATTAAGTGGGAAAATAGTGCATAGTGTAGTCAGTAGGATAATAGTGCAAAGGATATTAAGTGGGAAAATAGTGCATAGGGTAGTCAGTGGGATAATAGTGCAAAGGATATTAAGTGGGAAAATAGTGCATAGGGTAGTCAGTGGGATAATAGTGCAAAGGATATTAAGTGGGATAATAGTACATAGGGTAGTCAGTGGGATAATAGTGCAAAGGATATTCAGTGGGATAATAGTGCATAGGGTGTTTAAAAGTTGGTTTAAAAGTAGTGGGATAATAGTGTATAGGATAGTCAGTGGGATAATAGTGCATAGGATAGTCAGTGGGATAATAGTACATAGGAAGTCAGTGGGAAATAGTGCATAAGGTAGCAGTTCGATAATAGTGCATAGGGATTCAGTGGGATAATAGTGATAGGGTAGTCAGTGGGATAATAGTGCATAGGATAGCAGTGGGATAATAGTGCATAGGGTAGTCAGTGGTATAATAGTGCAAAGGATATTCAGTGGGATAATAGTACATAGGATAGTCAGTGGGATAATAGTGCATAGGATAGTCAGTGGGATAATAGTGCTTAGGGTAGTCAGTGGTATAATAGTGCAAAAGGATATTCAGTGGGATAATAGTACATAGGATAGTCAGTGGGATAATAGTGCATAGGATAGTCAGTGGGATAATAGTGGTAAGGGTAGTCAGTGGGATAATAGTGCATAGGGTAGTCAGTGGGATAATAGTGCATAGGATAGTCAGTGGGATAATAGTGCATAGGGTAGTCAGTGGGATAATAGTGCATAGGATAGTCAGTGGGATAATAGTGCATAGGATAGTCAGTGGGATAAAGTGCATAGGATAGTCAGTGGGATAATAGTGCATAGGATAGTCAGTGGGATAATAGTGCATAAGGTAGTCAGTGGGATAATAGTGCAAAGGATATTCAGTGGGATAATAGTGCATAGGATGGTTTAAAAGTTGGTTTAAAAGTCAGTGGGATAATAGGGCATAGAGTAGTCAGTGGGATAATAGTGCATAGGATAGTCAGTGGGATAATAGTGCATAGGATAGCAGTGGGATAATAGTGCATAGGGTAGTCAGTGGGATAATAGTGCATAGGATAGCAGTGGGATAATAGTGCATAGGGTAGTCAGTGGGATAATAGTGCATAGGATAGCAGTGGGATAATAGTGCATAAGGTAGTCAGTGGGATAATAGTGCATAGGATAGCAGTGGGATAATAATGCATAGGGTAGTCAGTGGGATAATAGTGCATAGGGTGGTCAGTGGGATAATAGTGCAAAGGATATCAGTGGGATAATAGTGAAAGGGTATTCAGGGGATAATAGTGCATAGGATAGAGGGAAAAAGCAAGGGAGTCAGGGGAAGTAGTGAAGGAAGTCAGTGGATAATAATGCATAGGGTAGTCAGTGGGATAATAGTGCATAGGGTAGTCAGTGGAATAATAGTGCATAGGATAGCAGTGGGATAATAGTGCATAGGAAGTCAGTGGGATAATAGGCATAGGGTGCCAGTGGAAAGATAGGGAGTCAGTGGGATAATATGCATAGGGTAGTCAGTGGGATAGTAGTGCATAGGATAGTCAGTGGGATAATAGTGCATAAGGTAGTCAGTTCGATAATAGTGCATAGGGTAGTCAGTGGGATAATAGTGCATAGGGTAGTCAGTGGGATAATAGTGCATAGATAGCAGTGGGATAATAGTGCATAGGATAGCAGTGGGATAATAGTGCATAGGGTAGTCAGTGGTATAATAGTGCAAAGGATATTCAGTGGGATAATAGTGCATAGGATAGTCAGTGGGATAATAGTGCATAGGGTATCAGTGGGATAATAGTGCATAGGATAGTCAGTGGGATAATAGTGCATAGGATAGCAGTGGGATAATAGTGCATAGGATAGTCAGTGGGATAATAGTGCATAGGGTAGTCAGTGGGATAATAGTGCATAGGATAGTCAGTGGGATAATAGTGCATAGGGTAGTCAGTGGGATAATAGTGCATAGGATAGAGTGGGATAATAGTGCATAGGGTAGTCAGTGGGATAATAGTGCATAGGGTAGTCAGTGGGATAATAGTGCATAGGGTAGTCAGTGGGATAATAGTGCATAGGATAGTCAGTGGGATAATAGTGCATAGGGTAGTCAGTGGGATAATAGTGCATAGGGTAGTCAGTGGGATAATAGTGCATAAGGTAGTCAGTGGGATAATAGTGCATAAGGTAGTCAGTGGGATAATAGTGCAAAGGATAGTCAGTGGGATAATAGTGATAGGTGGTTAAAGTTTTTAAAGTCAGTGGGATAATAGTGCATAGAGTAGTCAGTGGGATAATAGTGCATAGGATAGCAGTGGGATAATAGTGCATAGGGTAGTCAGTGGGATAATAGTGCATAGGGTAGTCAGTGAGTCAGTGGGATAATAGTGCATAGGCTAGTCAGTGGGATAATAGTGCATAGGGTATTCAGTGGGATAATAGTGCATAGGGTAGTCAGTGGGATAATAGTGCATAGGATAGCAGTGGGATAATAGTGCATAGGGTAGTCAGTGGAATAATAGTGCATAGGATAGTCAGTGGGATAATAGTGCATAGGGTAGTCAGTGGGATAATAGTGCATAGGATAGCAGTGGGATAATAGTGCATAGGATAGCAGTGGGATAATAATGCATAGGGTAGTCAGTGGGATAATAGTGCATAGGGTAGTCAGTGGGATAATAGTGCATAGGATAGCAGTGGGATAATAATGCATAGGGTAGTCAGTGGGATAATAGTGCATAGGGTAGTCAGTGGGATAATAGTGCATAGGGTAGTCAGTGGGATAATAGTGCATAGGGTAGTCAGTGGGAAAATAGTGCATAGGATAGTCAGTGGCTTTCAGCTCTCCTTCTTTCAGGGTATTTGAGCAACATGAGGCAGCCTGTTTTAGAGATTAAAAAATACCCATTGCACAGTAGTGTAGCTGATAGGAAGGATACTTTAAAAATGTTGTTGGCACTTAAAATGTTTATTGGAATTAGTTATACCCATGACTTTTTTCTATATGTATTTTAAAATAAAATTTCACTGTTCTCAATGCAGTTTTGTAGAATTAGTCAGTTTGCTTTTAAAACATTCAATGTAAGACCGATTTAAATATTTCAGCCTATAAAATATTTTGATTTCCTATAGTAGATTTTATAAATTTTAAGAAATTGTTTCATTACTTAGTAATAGAGCAGTTGTATTTCTGTCATGTATGATAAGACATTGTCTATATTGCACGCTATTTTTAAATAAAAGAAACAGTATGGCTTTCTTAAAAATGTCCATGACCGAATCTACCACTTTAAGGATTTGTCGTCATCTTTGTAAATCTTTTTCTTACTCTTTCTTTAATGTCAAGAATTGATATATTTAAGATTAGTAATAATAGGGCCAGATGCTTATTTATTTAAAATATTAGCTTTTAAGCTTAGTGAAGGGTTGGTTTAAAAGTCAGTATTACTAGCTTTAATATATTAGCATAGCTTTTTCTCTTGGGGGATCATGTGTATTTGTGTCACTATTCTTGAAGCGCTGGCTTCAAGTTTCTTTCATTACCGACATGGCTCATTTAAAAAATTGGAATTTTAGGCTTTTGCATTTAAGTAATAAATCATGAAGTTTCTAGTGTATCTGTAAGATCAAAGATCAATCTTATTTAGACTCATTTTGATTTTTTCTAAAATTATCTGAAAGTGCTAATTAATGCTAATTAATGGTTTATTCTGCTTTAAGAATCTGTATATAGTTAATTTCTTAATCTTTAAAAAACTTGACATTTTTCATTCATAAGTCTATTGATCTTAAATGAATCAACCAAAAATTCCAAATTTACCTATGTTATTCAGAGCCAATTATAAAAACTTACTATTTTATAAGTATGGGAGGTGAGGCTGTGTTTGAACTCACCATTAATATCTCTACCTATTTAAACTTTTTGGTTCTTATATATTCAGATCAGATACGATTTTTTTAAAAGAACTTCCCATTTTACTTAGATGCATGAAAAAAGACAAGTATCTTGGCATCAGCATTTGCTTAAAATTGAATTAGAAAGTAAGATTTAGACCTAAATCATTACTGAAGAAAAATAACCATAGAAAAAGAATGAGCTGAGTATGTAATCCAGAGTTGTGATTTTATAGAAACTTTAAAAATGTTTCCAAGCAATAGGCCTTTCAAACCTTGTGGATGGGCATAACTGGCCTTGAGGAGCATCAATTGTCTCAAAGCATCAATTATGTAACTGTCATATCTAAAAGCAACAACAATCTTTCTGTTGATACATGGAGAGTCATTGTTTAATTGTTTGGGCTAGTTAACATGGAATAGACAGTCTTGTATAGTAAGCATTAACTATGAACTTGAAACTGAAAAAGCTTAATAGATGTGAACAATTAGGTTCCATTTCATTCTGCCTTGTATTCTAAGAGAAATTACTAGATTAGTTCTGGATAGGGTGTTATGAAAAGGGGACCCTTTGAAGAACAGTTCTCACTAAAATTTAAGATGGTTGGGCAATTGACTTTTATCACATACTAGCAATTTGCAGCTAGAAGATGAAAAGATAGTAATTTTAGAAAATAGTTACAACAGTTCATTTTCAGACTTAAGTTGTCAAAAGAGCAAGGATTTTAAATATACTAGTTATATTTAATGTGTCTTTAAACTGGAGATTGATAGGGCCTATATATTACCAATGAATAATTAAAATTTATTTATGAGTAGCAATCATTAGAATGTTTTAAACTAACTTTCTATTGAGGCCATATAACATGGCTCTTATGTTTCAGTGACTGTTTTCGACTTAACCTCCCTACTGTTGTGGTTCTTGAATATCATTTTAATGCAGAAAACAGGGACAGGCTTACCTCTGTCCTTTTACTGCTGAAACAGCTGAAGGTTCAACAAGAAAAAAAATTAGTATCTGCATACTACATAAAGATACTTGATTGGTTTTGATGAAATGGCATTTTCATTTAAATTATTATCAAGTTTTCTTACTGTAAACTTAATTTTCTCAAATTAAATTATTTAATTAGGCTGCAAAGATAAATTGCCTTTGTCGCTACTAAAAAGTCTTCAAGTACTAAATTCATTATGGAATTTAATTTTTGTGAGCTTGTCTTTGGAAATGCACAAATATTGAGATGCTATAAGGTAGTTTTTAGCAGAGATTGCTGCATTGAGCAATTAATTGCCTTGAAAAGTATACAAACCATCATGATAATCAGACGTCTCACTTTTGGTCGCATTTGCGGGAAATGTATTTACTAGAGACCAACCTTTTCCATATTCGTATCTCCTGATTTTTAGCATTTCTACAGTGGAATACAGTAAAGATGCAGGGCTCGGTTTTCCTACAGAGGCAATTATTTCTTTGTCACTGAATGTGTGGCAGTGAATTTGCTGTGCCAGTTGGCCACACAGGGGCATAATAGGACTGGAATGTATTCAGAATAGATCTTAAAGAGCCTCTTTCTCTTTTTCATACACATTAATGCAAAATGCAGACTTTCATGTTTAAAAGTAAGATATAAAAAAGTTTAATCTTTTAATTGACCAAAGAATATCTGGGCTTGCTAGTATTTTCAGGTACATGATAATCTTATTTTCTGGTTTGCCTGGACTGGTCCCAGTTTATGCCGGCTGTAGTACCATTAATTATTAGTAGTATCGCTTCTCTTAAGTGTTGTATTTAACGTTAATTACAGAGTCAGTCATGAGAAGGAAATGTAGAACTTGAATTCACCTAGTATAAATGAAATCTTTTCCACTGAAACATTTTCACAGACCTAAAACATTGTTTTAAATAAGATTTTATTTTGTCGAAAAAGTATAAAATCATTAGTCTGGAAGTGTTTTCTGGTAAGAAACACTGATTCTTGCAGATCAGTTATGTTGGTTTTTTTTTGGGGGGTTCACATATGTCGATGTTCAGTGGTTATTCCTGACTCTTCACTCAGGAATTACTCCTGATGGTGATTGGGGGATAATAAAGGATGCTGGAGATAAACCCAGGTGGGGCTTATGCAAGGCAAGCACCTGCCCCACTGCATTATCTCCCAGCCCCTATTTATGGCTGATTTGGCTCATAGTACAGCTGTATGTTGTGTTCAGAATTCCTAGCACAGACACCTGTTGTCCATTGTGGCCCATAAATGACTACTTTGACATTGAACTAACATCTCTGAGAGAGAGATCTGCAGGGTTGTGTATAGAGCTGTTATGATCACACACAATCCTTCAGGAGAGGGACAGTGTTCATAAACAGTCCGGGATGTAAAATGCACAGCAACCGGTAGTCTATGTATATGTACTTAGGTGTTTGCACACACGCACATGGTATGACATATGTAAGTTTATGATATATATATATTTATATATATTTATATATATCCTAATCACTGTATCACTGTCTTCCCGTTCATCATCTATTTGCTCGAGCGGGCACCAGTAACATCTCCATATGTCCTGTCTCATGCAAATAGAGCCCAAGGGCACCTGCTTGCTCCAGGAACATAAAGAGCCTTAAACCATTCCATCAGGTCATGGGAATGAGGTCTATAATTGGTACTGGTATTTGGCATAACAAATAAGACACGGGTAGCTTGCCAGGCTCTGCTGTGTGGGTAGCATATTCTTGTAGTCATCTCAAAATCCAGCATTTATTGATGAACTGTGTGGCTGAAATCAGCCGCCGCGAGGCAGGCTGTGATAGGCTGGTCTGCTGGGTGGAATTCTGACGAGGGGGAAGTCTGGATGTGGAAAATGGAGACCCTCATGGAGTGGGGGTTGTCTGGCTTGTTGCGAGGCTCTGATGGGGTGGCGGGCCAGGGCTAGAACATGCTGTCCCTCCCGGGCGCCTTGTGAGTGGCTGGGCACAGGGAGAGCCAGTAGCAGCCCTGCCCCATGTCTGTGAGTCTCTGGATCAGCATCCCTGGGCCGGATTTAAAAAAGACTGCTGCAGGGTGGATCTCCGTGAGTCAGGCTCTGATAGGCTGGTCTGCTGGGTGGAGTTCTGATGAGGGGGAAGTTTGGATGTGGAAAATGGAGGCCCTCAAGGAGTTGGGGGGTCGCCTGGCTTGTTGCGAGGCTCTGCTGGGGTGACGGGCCAGGGCTAGAATATGCCATCCCTCCCGGGTGCCTCGTGAGCGGCTGGTCACAGGGAGAGCCAGTAGTAGCTCTGCTACTAATAATGAAAGAAATCATTACACACTGGGGCAGGGCTGAGGGGGATAAGTTAAAGGAGGGAATACTAGGACAATGGGGGAGAGGAATACTAGGGACAATAACTGATTCTTGGCAGATCAGTTATGTTTGTTTTGGGGGTGGGGTTCACATCTGTCGATGCTCAGTGGTTATTCCTGACTCTTCACTCAGGAATTACTCCCTGATGGTGATTGGGGGATAATAAAGGATGCTGGAGATAAACCCAGATGGGGCTTATGCAAGGCAAGCACCTGACCCACTGCATTATCTCTCCAGCCCCTATTTATGGCTGACTTGGCTCATAATACAGCTGTATGTTGTGTTCAGAATTCATTATTTCTTTCATTATTATCCTAATAATGAAAGAAATCATTACACACTGTAGTCATAAAGACACAGTCCTATAACTGTTTATATTTGTAATCAAATGACTTCAATACATGTGCATCTTTAATATTTTTAAATACTAGGGGTATTTATGTGGCTCATCACTTATATTGCAGATACTGGTACGATACTTAATCTGTTGGCAGTCCCTAAGTATTTTCTGTGTTGAAGTAGTTGTTACAATTCCACTTTAGTTGTTGAGTTTCAGACAGGCCATTGTTAGTACCGTTGAAGTCAAATGCCAGACTCATCATCACTCGTGCTCCTTCCAACACAAGAAATGAACTTGAACTATCAGATATGGAGGGAATAGAAAATGGTAGAGAGCTTCCATGTTTCATTGATTTGTTCCTGATTATTTATTTATTTATTTGTTTGTTTGTTTATTTTTGCATAGTGTGGTAGCTTTGTGTTCTTTAGTGTTAAATACAGGAATCCATGTTCACATCTGCTGCTACTTAAGTAGTTCTGCTACTTACTGTCTTTATGGTACTAGTGAAGTTACTATGATGTGAGTTTCTTGAGTAATGGACTGTATCACTGAATTTTGAATTCCCACACTTCTCATTTTTCTCATGCTTTTTTTTCTAGAGAATTTTCAATCCTCTTGGTCTCCTGTTTTTCCTTGTGTGCTAAATTAGCTTTGCCTCTTAGAACTTCACTGGAGCAATAGCACACTGGGTAGGGTGCTTGCCTTGCATGTGGAAAACACAGGCTTAATCCTGGCATCCCATGTGGTCCTCCATGCACTACCAGGAGTACTTCCTTTTCTGAATAAATTCATTCTTTTTTTTTTAAAGTGGAATCACCATGAATTACTAAGATATTTATGAGTGAGTTTCAAGCGTGTATTGTTCCAATACCAATCCCTTTACCAGTGTTAACTCCCTCCACCAACGTCCCCAATTTCCTCCCACCCCCTGCCTATTTCTTCCCCTCCCCCATTGTCCTAGTATTCCCTCCTTTAACTTATCCTGCTCAGCCCTACCCCAGTGCCAAGCATCCTACTGAAAACCAGTGCCAGGAATATTTCCTAAGTTCAAAACTAGGAGTTACCTTGAGCATCGCTAGGTGTGCCCCTCCCCAAAAAATATAGAACTCCATATATTTGGAATCATAAGTGTGCTCTTTAAAAGGTTTTCTTTGTCACCATCACTTGATCACTTGATCACTTAATCACTTGACTTCCCGTAGATCATCAATTACACGAGCAGGCACCGGTAACATCTTAATATGTCCTGTCACATGCGAGATAGCCCAAGGGCATCTGCCCCTCCAGGAACATAAAGAGCCTCAAACCATTCCATCAAGTCATGGGAATGAGGTCTATAATTGTTACTGGTATTTGGTATGTCAAATACAACACGGGTAGCTTGCCAGGCTTTGCTGTGCAGGTGGGATAATCTTCTAGTCCCCTCAAGACTTGAGCATTTATTGATGAACCGTGCGGCCGAGCCAGGCTGCAATCAGCTCTTCTGCTGGGTGGAGTTCTGAGGAGAGCGGAGTCCGGATGTGGATAATGGTGGCCCTCATGGTGTTGTAGTTCCTCTGGCTTCTTGCGAGGCTTTGCCATAATTTATGGAAAAAATGATGGGACTGGAGAGGTAACATGATGGTAAGGTGTGTGACCTGAGTGTATGAGACCTTGGTTCAATTGTGGCAAGCCCCAAAATATTTATCCATGTCTTGCATGCATGAGTCATCCGCGCCTCCCCTACTTTATTTTTATTTTATTTATTTTTTGCTTTTTTGGGTCACACCCAGCAATGCTCAGGGGTTACTCCTGGCTCTGCACTCAGGAATTACTCCTGGCGGTGCTCGGGGACCATATTGGATGCCGGGGTTGAACCTGGGCGGCCTGGGCGGCCGTGTGCAAGGCAAACACCCTACCCGCTGGACTATTACTCCGGCCCCAAACTTTAAATTTTTGATTTGGAAATGTTTATTTTTCAGAAAGATACAAGGTTCAGATAGGAGATGTTATTAAGGAAGATCTATGGGTTTGTTTTTCTCTAACCTGATTATTACCAGTGTTTTTTTTTTTTTTTTTTTTTTTTTTGATTTTTGCTTCTGGATCACACCTGGCGATGCTCAGGGGTTACTCCTGGCTCTGCACTCAGGAACTACTCCTGGCGGTGCTCAGGGGACCATATGGGATGCCGGGCATCAAACCTGGGTCAGCTGTATGAGAGGCAAACACCCTACCTGCTGTACTATCCCTCAGGACCCTCCCCTACTTTAGTAATGAATAGTATTATAATGACATACTACACACTTTGTCGGCATTTTTGGGGAAGCATTTGGGTTTTGGGGGCCACTCTTGGTGTTGCTTGGGGCCTTACCATTCCCAGCTTTGTGCTCAGAGGTGACTTGGTGCTCCTCAGGGACCATCAGTAGCAGGGACTGAATGCGGGCTCCTCCAAGTCTTCTCTCTTGCCTTAGACTTGTATTTTTATTTCTCTTGAATATTTAGAACAATTCTTGGATTGCAGGGTAGATTTATGTTTGGTTTTATGACTGACTATTTTTAGAAAGGGGTCGTACATTTCAAACTCCTACCTAATAAGTTTGGGAGTTTTGTTGATTCCATGTGCTTTTCAGCATGTCTTAATATTTTTCTTTCTGATGAATTTATATTATAGACTTCTCCTTAGGATATTTTTTGTCTTCTTGGTGACTCATAATGTCACTTTTTCATGCATCTGTCTTGTTGTCCAGTTGAGCATCTTCTATGGTGAAATACTTGTGCAAACATTCTTTGAAATGAGCTGTGTTTTGTCTCATTGATTCTAGAAGTTATGTGTTGTGGATATTAGTTACTTGTCAGTTGTATGTGTGATGAGTATTCTCTCCTAGTCTGTTCCTTGCCTTTCCCTTCTCAGGAAGTTCCCAATACTCTGGGAGTCTTGAGGCTTCTCGCAGTGATACTCAGCCAAGTGTGCCTGAAGTTTTAATGCTGGGACCTGACAATGTGCTGCAGCTTGGGCCCTGCAGTGCTGGGTGCCACCAGGTCCGCCAGAGCCATGGGAGGGTGACCTTACAGTTCTGGTGATTGAGCTTGGGGACTTCTGCTTCTGTCCCTGGGTCATGAGGTATCGCCCAGCTCCCACTTCATTTTAGCCTTTAAGTGAAGAGAAGTTTTTATTTTGATAGAATGCAACTTATTCTTTCCCCCTTTCTTGTGGTTTTTGCTTTTTGTGTGGGATCTTTGAAGACCTTTTGCCAATCTAGAAACTAACATTCTATACGCATGGTTTAGAAACTTTAGGCTTTGTTTTTTTTTTTTTTTTTAATTTTACTGTGATACGCCTGTCAGCTTATGGTTGTGTGACTGATTGACAGTATCAGGTACAGAACCAGTCTGGAGGCTCTGAACTCCCTTTTAATACTTTCTTCAAACTATCACCAAGCACTGCCCTTCTGCAAGCTCAGCTAACTCATCTCTCTGCTCCTCTAACTCTCTGTCCTGCCAGGCTCTCTGCTTCTCCAGCTCTCTCCTGCCAGCCAGGCTGACAACCCAGACTCAACTGACTCCTCAACTGTTTTTTCCAACTCTTATATGTTCTCATAATTTGGTTATCTGTCATCCCTTTAAGAAGTTAAAGCCATCCCTTTTAGATGGCTTAAACAGACCCCCCACTGCATATGATATTCGTATGTATGGATTGATGGTTCTATTTTTGCAGATGGGGATCCAGTGTTTGCTACCACTATTTGCTAAAAAGACTCTATTTTCTAGTCATTTTCATAGAGAATAAATGTCTATCTGTGGTTCTATTTCTGAGCTAATTGTTCTGCTCCGTTAATCTCATTGTTTTCTCTATGAAATGCTTCAGTATCTATTATCTTTTTAGTAATCATGAAGTCAGGTAATTGTAAGTTCTCCACCTTTATTTTTTCACATAATCTTGGTTATTTTAGGTTCTTTTTCTTTCTTATATATTTTATAATAAATTTATTAATTTTGATGAACATCTTTTATAGGATTAAGCCTGGTATTGTTTTGTATTTCTACAGGTTTATTTGGAGGAATATTGAATGTTCCAGGAGTATATATATATATCTCTTCATTTATTTAAATTTTCTTTTAATTTATTTAATAATGTGTGTAGTTTTCAGGATAGAGGGTTTGTTTAAATTTTTACATTAAAATTTTAAGCTTTTGCTATTACTATAATGATTATTTTAAAATTACAATTTTTAGGGTTGGGAACATTTTTGAGTCTTAGTTTTGGATAATGGTGTATTATTTATATTATTTCTTTCTAAAACACTTGATAGAATTCACTAGTAAAATAGTTTGGGCTGGCTTTATTGGCGTGAAATTTTTATTTTATTTTTTTTTTGGCTTTCTGGGTTACACCCAGTGATGCTCAGGGTTACCCCTGGCTCTACACATGAGTTATTCCTGGCGGTGCTCAGGGGACCATATGTGATGCTGGGAATAGAACATGGGTTGGCTTCATACAAGGCAAATGCCCTAACTGTTGTACAAACACTCTAGCTCCGAGTAGTGAAAGTTTTATAAAGAATTCAACTTCTGGGGCTGGAGTGATAGAACAGTGGATAAGGTGTTTGTGTTGCATGAGACTGACTCCAGTTCGATCCTCAACACACATACTGTCCCCTATGTTCCACCAGGAGTGATCCCTGAAAGTAGATCAAGGAGTAAGCCATGAGAACTACCATGTATGGCCCAGAAAACAAATAATAAATGATTTTATTTTATTTTATTTTATTAGATTTTTTTTTTTCATCCCCGGTTCCTTCTCCCCTCCCCCAGCCCTCCTCCATGGCAGGTTCTTTATTTCTTTCCCTTTCTCTCTCTTTCTCTTTTCCTTCCCTTCCAGACTATGGATTACAGAACACACATTAAAGGGTTGCCATGTGTATCTTTTTGCCTCTATTTAATGCTCAGTTCTAGGTTGGCATTAGTACCCTCGACAATTGTTAGCACACTGTTCCATTTTCTGTCTTACCTAGCCTCTGACTCCCACACGTTTGTGATAATTTCCACCTTTGACAAGACATGTTTCACTTGACCTTGGATATTGGTATCATAATATGTACATATATATTTATGTTATGCAAATAAATGCAGTCATTCTGTATCTGTCTCTCTCCTTCTGACTAATTTCACTCAACATAATCTTCTCCATGTCCATCCATTTATAGGCAAATTTTATAACTTCATTTTTTTGGTAACAGCTGCATAGTATTCCATTGTGTAGATGTACCAAAGCTTCTTTATCCAGTCATCGATTTTCGGGCACTCTGGTTGCTTCCAGATTCTGGCTATTGTGAATAATGCTGCTATGAACATAAAAAAAAGTAGGGATGGTGTTTCCGCTGCGTATTTTTGGTTTCCCAGAATAGATTCCCAGGAGTGGTATGGCTGGGTCAAATAGGAGTTCAATTTCTAGTCTTTGGAGGAATGTCTGTATTGTTTTCCAGAAAGGCTGTACCAGCCGGCATTCCCACCAACAATGGATGAGTGTCCCCTTTCCCCACATCCACGCCAGCACTTGTTGTTCTTGCTCTTTTGAATATGTGCCAGTCTCTGTGGTGTAAAGTGATATCTCATTGTTGTTTTGATTTGCATCTCTCTGATGATTAGTGATGATGAGCATTTTTTCATATGTTTTTTGGCCATTCGAATTTCTTCCTTGCTGAAGTTTCTGTTCATTTCTTCTCCCCATTTTTTTGATGGGGTTGTTTGTTTTCTTCTTGTAAAGTTCTACCAGTGCCTGATATATCCTGGATATTAACCCCTTATCAGATGGGTATTGGGTGAATATTCTTTCCCATTCAAGAAGCACGCAGATAAATCAAATCACTGGCCCAATCCTGTGCACAGTAATAGTAACAATAATAACAATAATAATAAAAGGAAGTGTATCAGGGGCCAGAGAGATGGCTCAAAATAGTAAATCATGTACCATTCAAGCATGAAGTTAGACATCTGAATTCTGGTGGTGCTCAGGACTTACGCTTCACTCTGTGCTCAGATATCACTCATTGTGGTGGGCTTGGGGGACTATGTATGGTGCCCAGGGATTGAATCTGGTTAGCTCCATGCAAGACAAGCACCTTACCTGCTGTTCTATCTTTCCAGCCCTGCTTCACTTAAGCTTAATAAGTTTATATATTTCCCTCAGTTTGACAATTTTTGTTTAGCATTTAATCCCAATTTTCCCTTCCTGATTCTCAGCTAACTTGTATTTTAGGCTTTTAATAAATCATTGCAGAAAGTCTTGTGATTAAAATGTCCTTTTCCCTCTTTCTTAGATGAAATATATTTCAAAGTTTATTTATTCTTCCATAAACTCTTATAAAACTCATCTAGTAAATTTTATTTAGGGTGTTTCATGTTCAAATTTTCCCTTTGGTTATTTTTCCTTTTTTGTTAATGTTGATTTGGGCTACAGCCAGCAACGGTCAGGGACTCCTGGCTCTGTACTCAGGGATCACTCCTGTGCTCGGGGACCATATGTGATGCCAGGGACTGAACCTGGGTTTGTTGCATGTGAGGCAAGTGCCCTACCTGCTGTTCTAGCTTTCCAGACTCCATTTGGTTATTTTTATAACACTGCTATTTCGCTGCAGAGATTTACTATCTTTTCACTCATTATGAGCATATTAGCTTCACTTCTTTTAACACGCAGCTTCAGTCCCTTTTCTGTTGATTTCGACATCCTGATTATCAGATGGTCTCCATTGAGTGTTTTTTTTCTCTTGAGTGTAGGTCATGTTACCTTATTTTTTTTTAATATGCCAGGATTTTTAATTAGGGCATAGTTAGCAGTGCTCTATAGACTTTGAAATCTGTTCTTGTGGCAGTTATTAAAGTAGAGCATCAGCTTGGCTGAGTTTGAGAAATAGACTCCTCCCCGCAAAGAGCAATTGAGATTCTGGTTTGATTGTGGTAAGTTTAATTGAGGTGTTTGAAGTCTTCCTATGAGAGTTAGACAGAGTTTATTCTACACATACTTTTTTCTTTCTGTAGCCTTCTTTTAGTCATTCCCTTTCCTCTTTTCGCCTTCTGTAGTTGCTCAGATTCTATTTTCAGCTTCTTTTTAAAAACTAAGATAGATTGCTGTGATCTAGCTCCCAGGCATTGAATAGATTTTGAAAAAGTTGTAGAAGGAAAAAAGGAGATGTTACCTGTCATTCCTTACTTCTTTACACTTTACATATCCTTTTGGGTTACTTTTTAGGGCCATCAGATAATTATATTTTTATCTTTCTCCCCTAGTCTTTGTGAGAGCAAATTGGATCATTATTAAAAGAAGATTGTGTTCTTTACTATCTTATATTTGTTAAAAACTATATTGGCAGAAATTATACTATAGTTTGATTTTCTGATATTTATTGTGCTCCCTACCCCTCTCTTAGCAATGCATACCCAATGGGTGGCTGATTAGGAACATATCCTCATTAAATTATATATTCACTAGAATATATAGAAAATACATACATTTAAAGTATTTACTACTGTGATACTTCATGCATATTTCAATGACTATTGCTAATGGTAAAATATGATATGTGAAAGATTTTTTCATAAAATACAAGATTAATATGTATTTATGAACATTCTTTTGCCCTCCCTGAGCATGATGTTAATTTAGAAACAAATTGGATAAATTTGTTAGGGTTTATCATGTAAGTCTCTGTGATACTTACATGATAAACCCTAACAAATTTATACAATTTGTTTCAAGTTTATAAATGAGGATAAACTACCGTTGCTTAAGAGATGGAGCAGCTTGTTAATAAAAACTTGCACAAAATGTAAATCTGATTATGAAAATACACTAGAACCATGTTGCTTCAAATAATCTTTCCACCCTAAGAAGTTAGCAGATGGGGGTCTCTTTTTGCTGGTATCCTTCAGGTTTCTTGGATCTGGATGCCTGCGTCCTTTAACTCTGGGAACTTTTCTATAAGAATTTTTTTTAACTGTACCTATTACCTTGGGGTTGCCTTACTATCCCTCTGGGATTCTGATGAATCTTATGTTGTTCCTCTTAGATTCATCCCAATGTTCTCTCTTCTGCTGCTGATCCATTTTTCGGTCTTTTTTTTTCATCTGTTGCATTTTGAAATCATGAAATTTACCTGCAAATGGATGGACATGGAGAATATCACGCTGAGTGAAAGTAGTCAGAAGGAAAAGGATAGACATAGAATGAATGCATTCATTAATGGGATATAAATATATACCAATGTTCTACTAATTGTGGGAAATGGTAATGCCAGACTAGAACTCAGCACTGAATATACACAGAGACTTACATGATAAACCCTAAATGTCTGTATGGCAAGCCACAATCAGGCACAATCACAATCTCAGGAGGGGAGAGAGAGAGAGAGAATAAGAGAGAGAAAGAGAGACAGACAGAGAGAAAGAGAGGAAAAGAAAAAGTGCTTGCTAATAGAGGCAGGCTGGTATGAGTGGGAGGGAATGTAGGGATATTGGTGATACAAATGGGACACTGGTGGAGGGACAGGTGCTGGAACACTGTATGACTAAGACCCAATTATGAACATCTTTGTAATTGTATATCTCACAGTGGCATAATAAAAAATAAAAAGTAAAAAAAATTGTAGAGAAAAAATAAATAGAAAAAAGAAGTTAGCAGAGCTAAGGAAATTCTCACATATTATTTATATTGACACGACAAAAATTTCTAGGTGATCCATTTCAATAAAAAATGGTGCCATAATTTAATAATTCAAGTCAAAGATTATATGGAATTTTTCACTAGTCTGAGCTTCTGAATATTTGTGTTCTCTTATTATAAAAACGTTTCTTTGTGTTGGCTTCTTTAAGTGTCAGGGAAGAATGCACTTCCACACGCACCCAGATTGGTGGCAGAACCCAATCCGTGTAGACTAAGGTTTTTGTTTTCCTGCTGGCTGCCCACTGGGGCTGTTCTCACCCACCACGAGTGGCCTCTTGTGTTCCTTGTCTTGTAGTTCTTCTTCTTGTTCCTGAAATCCTCTTGTCTACCTTTTCTGTTCTCAACTAGTGAAAATCCTGTTGTGTTGGAAAAACTCATGTGATTAGATTGGAGTCACTGAGATAATTCTGTTTTTTTTTTCCTATTACCCCATAATGTTTGTCTCAAAACCTGTGGATTAATGAGCTCCACACATCTGCAACTCTCCCTTTCATCCAGTGCTGTCCTGTAATTATGGCGGTGACCTCAGAGTCACTCTCCTATAGACCAGGGCGGGACATTATTGGGGATCAGGAGGTACTTTGAATTCGCCCTTCCAAAGTGTAGAAAGAAAAATAGAAAAGTTAGATTAGTTTTTAACTTATAATGTACAATGTAAAAACAAATATATATAAATACACATATATGAAATCAAGAATTGTCGAAGACTGATATATATATATATATATATATATATATATATATATATCTGTCTCATGTCTGTCTCTTAGAAGCAGACATGTCTTCTCTAGAAGTAGAAATTAGCTTCTACTTGATTTTTATCTTCAGGGGAAAAAAAGACAGACATGGGGCAGAGCTGCTACTTGCTCTCCCTGTGCCCAGCCGATCACAAGGAGTCCAGGAGAGATGGCGGGTTCTAGCCCTGGCCCGCCAGCCCAGCAGAGCCTTGCAACAAGCCAGATGACCCCCAACTCCATGAGGGCCTCCATTTTCCACATCCGGACTTCTCTCTCGTCAGAACTCCACCTAGCAGACCAGCCTATCACAGTCCGGCTCCGTGGCACCAAGCGGCCGCGCGGGTTCATCATTAAATGCTGGACTTAGAGATGACTGCAAGAGTATGGTACCTGCACGGCAGAGCCTGGCAAGCTACCCGTGTTGTATTTGATATGCCAAATACCAGTAGCAATTACAGACCTCATTCCTGAATGGATTGTGGCTCTTTATGTTCCTGGAGCAAGCAGATGCCCTTGGGCTCTACTAGCATGAGACAGGACATATGGAGATGTTACTGGGGCTCGCTCGAGCAAAAAACGATGAACAACGGGAAGACAGACAGTGATATATATATATATATATATATATATATATATATATATATTTGTATATATATATACACCCATTTTTCTAATATCTGTTTTCAGTATAACAGGTTAAAATTAATAATTTTCTGCTAAATCTCCATCCATTTTTATCGCTCAGTAATTCTCACCCAAATTATAGAAAATGTGCTTTCATCTTTACATTCATGTCAGGAAATGTTGCTTCTATGAATTCCTTCCTTTCCACTTCCTCTCGCTCTTCCCTCTCCTTCTCCCGCTCTTTTTTGTCTCCCCATTTTCTTTTCAAAAATAGAAAACTGTCTTCATCAGTGAAGGAAGATGCTTGAATGAGGCAGGAGTTGCAGCCGTAGAGGAGGTCTCAGAGAAGCTTAGCATGATCGTTGTTCACTGCATTGTTTATTGTGACATTAAATTATGTCGATCCAGGCTGATCTAGGTCCTTGATGCTGCTTGGGAATTATTTAATTTATTCTCATTTAATTAGTTTCCATAATTCTCTTCCACCCCAGTCTTTAGCAGAAATTAGCTTCTATTTGATTTTTATCTTCAGGGAAAAAAAGTCAAGTTTTTAGCACATCTGAAATGGGTCTTTTTCCTCCTTTTTTGGTTTTGGGGGCTTCACCTGGAGATGCTCAGGGCTATCTCCTGGCTCTGCACTCAGGGACCATTCCTAGGAGGTTCTGGGCACAGGTTCTGTTTTGCCTGGGATCAAATCTCAGGTCAGCTACATGCAAGTTGAGCACGTTAGGAGTAAGGCACAGCCTCACTGGCCCCCTGCCTGCATTTGTTCACAGGCTCTGAAGTACAGCTTTTCGTTTTCCCTCTCTTACATAATGCCACTCTCTGCTTTGGTTGTTTCTTATTAAACATGAGGGAAAATGAGTCGCGACAGTCTTTCTTGGCTGGTGTGAGCATGCCGGTGAGTGTGAGTGTGCCACTGGCTCCTGGGGGCCCCCTGCGCAGGCAGTGCTCTCGCTCCCTGCTGCCCTCGGGAAAGCCAGAGGAGCCTGGGTCAACCCACCAGCCCGTCCTCCCCGCGCCTTGCACGTGCTCCCGCTGTCTCAGACCCCCTCAGCATCTGCTTCAGGCCTGCAAAGGCCTTCCACCAGTTTTGTTTGAGTCCTACCTGTGGCTACCCTCGACTGAATTTCTCTAGACACGCATGGGACTGATGTCAAGAAAGCACTTTATGCCTTACGAGTCTCTGATGAGAGCATCACTGTCATAGTGATGAGGTGATTCAAGCAAAAGAAACAGAAACAAACATTTGTGAGATCAGGTCTTAAGTTCATCTTATGTGGCCTTTCCACAAAGATTCTTGTTTTCCTTGTCTTTCATTCTACTTTCAGGGGTTGATAACAGAATCCTGCTTTTGGACTTTTCAGTGTATCAAGTGAAAAAAAAAATAAAAGGAAAAGGAAAAAGAACTTAGATAGACATGGATCTATTTTGGAAATAAGAATAAAATAAGCAGACAAAAGGAATTGAATGCACCAAAATATCACCAGCAAGTGCTTTGGGGTTTTATCATGTTAAATATGACTGAAAATAATGTGGCAACTTTATAAATTAATTTTTATAAAACTAAAATAAATAAGCTGAAATATGCCAAACACTTAGGATATGACCTGATACATAAGAAACACCAAGTAAATAATAATACATATTATTAATTAAAACTTTTTTCTATCAAGGATTTCCCTCCTGAGAGATTTCCTAAGGTCCAGTTACTAGGTCAGCTTTTCTAATATGCATTGCTAAATAGTTTTCCTAAAAGACTAAAACTAATTTCAGTTTCACAATGAGCACTGAAATTGCTTTTCATAATTGGCATGGGTTTCATACTGTCCTACTTTTTTTAAACTTTCACCAGCTGTTACATAAGATTTAAAAATATTAAGATAGTATTTCCTTGTGTATTGCGGAGCAGTCACAATAAAATACCTCACATGAAAGACCGGCATGCAGCCTTCTTCTGCGCAGCTCTGGGCTGCACTGGGGCCTGGCGGGTTTGTTTTCTCCTGACGTGAGCTCCTGGCCTTGCAGATGGCCGCTTTCCTGCCTGACCTGGAGTGCTCTTTCCTCTGTGCGTGAGCATCCCTGGAGTGTCTCTGTGTGTCCAGATTTTCTCTCTGTGGACATCATTCAGGTTGGATGCAGGCCCTGGTTCCAGTTCAGACATTTCTACGATGGCAGGCACTCATCAGCCAACACGTTGGCATTGGTGGAAAGAAGCCGGCCAGAGGATGCAAAATGGGTATTCAAGGGAGAGAGGTGGGTAAGGTGCATCTGGGTGTTCAGACTGGAGAATACACCAGAAATGCAGGAAAGAACATGCAGTTAGACTCTGTGGCTTGCCCCACAGATATTTACGGTTTATGATGTAAGTCTCTATGTGTATATTCAGTAGTGAGTTCTAGTGTGACATTATAATTCCCCATTCCCTATCAACCTCCCCAGTGTGTTGCAACTACAATGATCATTATAGTGTATAAATGTGAAAGATCCTGGGAAGGATCTGGTCCTAATCTTCAGTTATTATCTAAGCCAGTATAAGAGAAGAGAGAGAAATACAGAGATAGAGACAGAGCCAGAGAGAGAGAGAAGAAGGAAAAGGTGCCTGCTATAGGGACAGAGTGGGGTTGTGTGGGAGGGAGTGTGGGGACATTGGTGGTGGGATGGGTGCTGGAACACTGTATGACCGAAACCCAATTATGAACATCCTTGTAATTGTATATCTCACGGTGATATAATAAAATTAAAAAAGAACTATGACAATGTAAAGCTAATGGTGCTCCGTAGGTAATAAAACAAAACAAAACAAAACAAACAAATAAAATATGCAGTTAGGCAGAGAGCAATTCATAGCCTTGCTTGTCGTCATCTAGATGGAGACAGCCCAAGATCCCAAGTGCAGCTGGTTTTATTTGGCAGGAGCAAACGGAGAGGTTTAATCATCAAATCAGTTATATTAGTGGTGCTTGTGTTACTTGTACTTGATCGCTTTGTCTCTGTGTTTTCATCCTTGTTTATGCTTTAATTATATCACTTACTGCTTTGTTCCTTTTCCTGATTTTCCAGTTTTTCCTATATACTTTTTCTTAATGTTTTTCCAGTTTTATTGAGACATGCCCTTAGACAAAACTTCTGTATCTGGGGCCAGAGAGAGATAGTACAGTAGGTAGGGGACTTGCCTTGCATGCAGCTGATCTGGGCTTGATCCTCAGCATCGCCTGTTACTCCAAGCACTACCAGGAGTGGTTCCTGAGCATGGAGCCAGGAGTGAGCCTGATCACCACCAGGTGTGTCCCCAAAACAAAACAAAACAACAAAAAATATAAAACATTCCTATATTCTTTAATTAATTAATCAACTTTGGTTTGGAGGGCACACCTGGGTATCACTCTTGGAAGTACTCAAGGGAGTTTATGCAGTGTCAGATCAAACTGCCGTCAGCCACCAAACGCCAACCACCCGTGCTATCAGGTTCTATTCCTTACACTTTACTCTGAAATCCTGACTCAGGTAGAGGTGCTAAATAAAACGTACCTCCTTTTCTAGAACACGGAGTATACAGTATTTACTTTCTAGGACTCTTTAACATTCATCTGTTTGAAGCTGTCAGATACTTCCACATTTATTCTTTAAACTAACAGTTATGAGGGACTCATAACTTATTGGTTCCCAGTTGCCGGAGAGGTAGGGGGGAAATTGGTGAAAAAGGGGCAGGAGATCTTACACCGAGACTCATCAGCTCATGGCATGAAGACTGTGTCCGGAGAAATTTTTATTTCTTTTTTTAATTGAATCTCCATGAGATATAGTTACAAAGTTGTTTGTGATTGGATTTTAGTCATACAGTGTTCTAACACTCTCCTTTCACCAGTGCACATTTCCCACCACAAGTGTTTCCCCAGTTTCCCTCCTGTCCCCTCCTCCCAGCCTACCTCTATGGCAGGCACTTTTCTTCTCTCTCTCTCTCTCTGTCTCTCTCTCTCTCTCTCTCTCTCTCTCTCTCTCTCTCTCTCTCTCCTTCTGGGCATTATGGTTTGCAATACAGCCACTGAAAGGTTATCATGTTGCTTTACCTCCTTTCGGCACTCAGTTCTTATCTAGAGCGATCATTTTCGACTATTCTTGGTGTAATGGTCCCTTCTCTTTCTCAGCTCTCCACCCCCTCCCCCACTGTGGCTAGCTTCCAATGACACATTTTTCTTGAACTCACCTCTTGAGCGGTCCTACTTCCACTTGGCTCTAATTGGAAGGCCACATGCTGGTGAGAGATTTCTACTTCCTTCTTAAGTTTTCATGGAATCTGGGACTCAGGACTAGATGTCAGAATCTTCATATTTGGTTTGTATGAATCTTGCAAACTCCTTTCCTCTTGCTGTCTTGCCTGGGATAGCCCAGTTTATTTGCATCAATACCGACCAGTTAAGGAGCAAGAAGAAGGAAAAGATTCAGCTCAAGGACCTGGGACAGTAAATCACAGGTTTCTGGGATGAGTGTACTTGAGGGAGACATCCTGGGGCATGGCCCATGCAGGTCAGAAAACCCCAGTCAAGGATGAAGGCTCAGGCTAAGCCCAGTCTTGGGAGAGCAGATCTTCCGTCCTGATAGCCCTATTTCAATCACTTCCTGTATCTGTCACTGGGCTGTGACCATCTCTGGGGAAGGAGGATGTCTTCATTTTTTTTTTTTTTTTTTTGGTGGCTGTGAGCAGGTGGTGGCTGGCACCCTGAGCAGCTGAAGCAAGGTCTGAGGAACACCAGTAGTGTTAGAGCAGCGAGGCCCCACTGTCTGGGTGTTGACAGGCGGGGATGGAGCAGTGCCCCTCCTATTTCTCCCCTTGGGTGTCTAGGCAGAGTGTTTCACAGCGGCCTCTGCTAGCCAGTGATTTAAGGTTGTCTTGAGAGGCGAGAGCCCCACACACCCTGGGTTCAGCTCCAAAGCCGAGTCTTGGCTGCGTGCTTGGCAGTGCAGTAATCTGCCAGGGGACATGGGCCTAGACCAATGTGCAGCAGAACCTCAGTTCTATTTAGGCTGCCAGACCCGGGGGCTGCGTCTTGGCCAGCACCCTGGGCCTGTGAGTATACCCTGACTTCATCAGCTCTGAGAAGGAGATAGATGCTTTGTGGGTTGCAGGTGGGTGGAGTAGGCATTCAGGGCCTGGCACTGAGAGTCTCTGGGCAGGGAAGGCGGGCCCCATACCTGCATACCTGGCTGGCTGACAGGGCAGGAGGAGTTAAGGGCGAATGTCCATTTGGCCTCACTGAAGGATGGCATCACACTGTGGGGCTGGCCTGTCAGACACCGCAGGAGCGGTCACCTGAGCCAGTGTGTGGAGAGTGGGGCGGAGTGGGGGAAGGAGCAGCTGGGCACAGTGAAGAGAGCTGTCCTGGCCGGTTGTATACCGTGGAAACCTGAGGACTTAAGCCTTTTTATCTTTGTTTTCTGTTTTGGACATACCCGGCAGTGTCCAGAGCTTACTACCAGTTCCATGCTCAGGGATCACTCCTGGCAGTGCTCAAGGGGTGGGAATTGAGCAAGGCAAGCGCCCTACTCTCTTCACTATCTCTCCAACCTGAGACTGAAGCGTTTTAAAGGTTTCTTTCTGCTCACGGTCTGTCTCCAGGCTCCTTGCTGGCATTGGTGGCCTTCAAAGACAGAAGCAGGGGTGCAGGCAGTGATTTCTCCATGGGATGAGTTACTGCAGGGCTCAGGAGTTAGGAAAAACAGCTTGAAGGAGGTGAAGGGACCTGGAAGGAAGGGGATTTTGCTGAAGGATGTGGTGCGGCACAGACTTGGCCTTAGCTGGATCCCAGGCGAGTGTGCGTGTTTGTGTGTGTTGTATGTGTTTGGGTCCTGGACCCTGGAGTTCATCGCAATGCAGTGTTGCCTTCTTTGAGGTCATGAAAGCAGATTTAGGTACTCTGTATAGATAGGCTGCTGGGGAGCCTACGTAGGCCTGGGGAGGGGATGAAGGTGCTGCTTGCGGAGGTGGTGGCTCTTGGTAGCTGAGGTCGGTTCTCTGAAGGGCTTGTGTGCTAGTCAAGTAGCTGCTGCTCCACGGGTGCTGATGGAGAGGCCGGGGAAGGCACCGGCAGTGTCTACCAAAAAGGAAGAACAGATAACATGCTGGTCTTGGCAAAGGAATACTGTAGATTTCAGGGGCTGATCTTATAGTAAGTCCTAAGCCCTTTCATCAGAGAAGGAGGAAAGCATAAATTTCTCAGTGAGGATAACTGTTGAACAGAAGGATACCATTATTTGATTAAGTATTTACCTCTGATGTTGCGAAAGAGTTGAATCTAGCAAAGACAATTACTGAATGAGTTCTGTACTTCAGGGAAAACAATAGTTTCCTTTGGGAACATTGCCAATATCTTAGCTAAGAGATAAGACAGTTTTTCTTTTGTGCTTGTCTTTTTCAATTGTTCTTTGAGCTGAAGACAGTTGGTGAGTGAGGAGAACTTGGAATACTGAACAATATGACAGACAAGGTCTTTAATCTAAATATTTTTACTGAGATAGCTTTTTAACAAATTCAGTTAATGTAGCTATGGACACAGAAGGTGGGTGTAAGCTTGGTCTTCCACATTATTGAAGGAATATTCATGTTTCAATGCAGCTGTTCAGTGACATGTGACAATAGACCTTTAAATGGAAATATCCCCAAGATTTGCATCCACGACTTCTATTTGTAGGGAAAAGAAGTAACCACTGTCTCATGGAAGAAAACAGCTTTTGAAATGAGGGCTTATGATATAACGTCTACTAAGCACCTGCCATTGATGATGAGTTCAGTGTCCTGCCATCACTCGGGGTCTCTAGGCTATGACAGCGCTGCAGTTTGCTCTGGTGTGTGCCCATTGGAGTCCTGTTACTGAGGCTGTAAATGCAATCTCTGGGAGAAGGATCGTCTTCCCATGTTGCTCCCTGGTGCCAGCTCAGTTCCCCACTGAATGCCCAAGAGTAAACGCTCTGACTTTTGACTGAGGAGGAAGAAATTAGCAGTATCCCAGGTCTGATCTTTTGTGGCTACCTGTTCTTTCTTTCATGCCTGTGACTTTCTCCTTCTACCTTACCCTTATGTTTCCTGTTTGCAACTCTCAGGGCAGAACTAAGAAAGTAGGCTTGGGCTGACTTAGTAGGTAAGTCATATATTTTTAATGCGGATGATTGCAATGTACGGGACCTGTCTGATGCACATGGCCTTCTTATCAGAAAGTACATTACATTTTCTTATCACAAAGTTCCATATTATTTTCTCATTTAGAATTGACTACTATCTGGATAAGACAGTAATTTTTGAGCAAGAAGGGCTGTAATTATGTATTTTCATGTTAAATCTATGGTTTCTTTAAGTGGAGGCAGGATTTTAATAATTTTTAGGTAGTGCTAAAGATTAGCCTAGTCAGTTATGCATTTTGTCAAAATTTTGGAAAATTAATCTTTCGGCTTTTATCGCATTTTATGACTTGCTATATTATAAATGGTTTTCTATCAACCATTATGGGAAAAGCGACAGAATCCAGGCATGTACTTTTTGTCTTTATGAGGCAATACAGTCAGTCAAAAGGGAAATAAAAGTACTTAGTCACAGTTAAATAGCTAGATGTTTTCTTTGTGCTATTTTTCAGTGAATGAAATTGGTTTTAAAGTGAATATGAATTTTATGTTAGTATGTGTAGTATATTGATAATAGGAAGTGCAGCTATTTGTTATGTGTTTTGCTTTTTAGCTGTGCAGTTGCCCTATAATTTTGATAATTTAGAACTATTTTCAAAGCCCATAAATTATGAAAAAATATGAATGTTATGATAATGATTCCTAAAAATTAGAGTGGAATAAACAATCTAAGAAAAGTAGTACAAATAATATAAAGTGAACTTTTAAATATGTGATCAAGTGTTTAGTCTATTTTCTTTCATATCATGTTCACAAAATTATTTCAATAAATATTCTTACTATGGCTAGATGCAGACCAACTATGTATGTCTATGTCTATGTCAGTAAAGGCATTATGTCCATGTATAAACACATGCTCGCCACTCCATTGCCCACTGGTATAGGAGATCATAAATTTGGTCATAAAAGAGATAAACAACTTATTTATATAGTGGTGTCAGAATGAGACTTCTACAATGTCAATTTCTTTATATTTTATTGGTTGTACCTTTATAACGGATGGGGCAAGGAAATGTATTGTACCTTTAGGACTGTCATTGATTATTTTATGATTTATCACAACAGTGCGAGATCACGCAGGCCAGCCATAGCTGGGTTTGCAGCTTCCTGTCTTGTGGAGATGTGCAGAGGATGTTTAGCAGATGGTATCAAGTTGTTTCTAGATCCTTTGCCCTTATTCGAGGAGAGAGCAGACATTTAACTTCCCTTCCCAAAAGTATGGATCACAAAATGTGGCCCTGGAGGAAGAGTGGGAGGGTCTGGTCCATGGACAGTAGGACCACGGGCGGAAGTCCTAGAAGGTGAGAGTCTGTTGTTTGCTTCTGCTCTGGGGCTGGTTTGTGTGTGGGGAGTCAGCACCGCCAGAGGCCCTGATAACAGAGGATACACGGAGGGGATTGTGGACTGATTTTAACAGTGTAATTATCACTAAAATAATACACAAAAAATGATGTGGAGTTTTAAAAACTCATAGGTAGTATGAGATTGGTGACATTTAACTTTTGTGTTTTACAAAACATTCACGTACAGGCCTCGCTTATTAACATGGCACATAGTAATAAAAACCCTTCATTGGAGACTTGCTGTAGAAGGCGCATTCTAGCCTCTGGGACATTCTGATCACCTCACCATGGCTTCTTGGCTGCCTTTATTTTGGATGTAACCAACGTATGAGGGACAAGTTCACATGCAGTTTGAGAAGGGATACAGGAGGCCTTGGGAAGAGAAGCAGGAAGTTGAAGGTCTTTTCAGTTTTTCAGGGTATGGCTGTGAGTCTTCATTTGTATGCGAATCTATTTATATCAAAGTTTTAAATTCCAAATTAATTCATCTATTAATGTATTGGGGAGGGGTTTGTCTCCTGGTCCTCACTCAGGGGGCACTCAGATACTGCTGTGACTGGGCTCAGAGATGGCTAGAGTGCTGAAGTGTGGGGACCGCTGGGGCTACCTCCATTATGTTTGTGGGCCTCTAAGGCCAGCCCAGGATGCTTCTGAAGCCATGTGGTGCGGAGTTCACACTGGGTCAGGCTCAAGCAAAGGCGTGCACTGTAACTCTTTTGGTAGAGTCCTAATCTTTCAAACCGAAGATACTGATTGTCCTTGTTTAGTGAGTATGCCATCCGCATAATAGGACCTGTGATCAACATGAAATATTTTCATCATGTGTTTGATTTACTTTCTCTAAGTTAGAGGCATAATAGAGATAAATGAGTCCTCTTTAAAAAGCTTTGCAGAGTCATTTAAGTTGTGTCTTTTTCTTCTTTTTTAGTTATTTGTATAATAGATAAACATTTTATATCATCACAGTAAATTTAGGGATTTTTTTTTAGTCTCCAAATTTGCAGACTTCTTAAGAGTTTGATAATCGGGGTGCTGGAACAATAGAACAGCAGGTAGTGTGCTTGCCTTGCATGTGGCCAACCCAAGTTTGATCCCCAGCACCACATATGGTCCCCTGAGCCTGCCAGGAGTGATCCCTGAGTACAGCTTACTGGGTATGTCCTCCCTCCCGCCACTCCAAAAAAGAGAAAAGCTTGATAATTGCTAACAGTATTTTATACTATTAAAATGATAAACACTTTACTTTGGGGAAGTTCATAAAACACTGATTCTAAGTAACCAAAGCTGGGAGGTAGAAAATAAAGCAAGTAGTTAATTAATTAATTAATTAATTAATTAATTAAAACCATGGCAGAGCCTGGCAAGCTACCCAAGTCGTATTCCATATGCCAAAAACCAGTAAACAATTGTAGACCTCATTCTCATGACCTGAACGAATGGTTTGAGGCTCTTCCTTCATACTCCTGGGTGAGCAGATGCCCTTGGGCTACACTTAGCACACAATAGGATGTATGGATATGTTACTGGTGCCCGCTCAAGCAAACTGATGAACAACGGGATGACAAGTGATGCAAATGATCTATTTAAAAACATTAAAAACCATTTAAAAATTGGAGTGCACATCCAGTAATGCTCAGGGATGACTCCTGGCCCTGCACTCCAGAATCACTCCTGGTGGGCTCAGAGGACTGTGTGGGATGCTGGGGATCAAATTCGAAGTCGTGCAAGGCAGGCACCCTCCCCTCCTGTCTTGTCGCCCTGAAGCTGTTCCTTATTTGGATACAAACCCTGTCTCATGTGTGCTGTGGCATGTAAGGACTGTGAGAGTCTCCTGGTGCCCACAGCCTCTCACTGAGCCGTTGTCTCCTTGGAGAGGGACCGGAGACTCAGAGCAGCTGCACTTCCACTCACTCCCTGTGCACTTTGCGTCTCATCTGGTTTGGTTTTGGGGCACCAGGCCGTGTCTTTGGGGCCTTTGCATTCCAGCCCTCTCTAACTGGCTCCCCACCTGAGAGTCATTATTCTCTTTAAGCAGCTTTTGTTTATAGGTATAATAAAATTAAATTATAATCACAAATAAAATGATATTAAAGTGGCTTGCAGTATTTAACTCAGTATTTTACGTAATGCTTATCAAGGCCTTTTCTGTTTTGGAGTTTGGGCCCACTCAGTGGTGCTCAGGAGCTACCTCTGACTCTGTGCTCAGGGTTTCACTCCTGGCGGTGCTTGGGGTATTAGAACCAGGGTTCGCCACAGGCCTGTAACCCCTGTACTGTCTCTCTGGTCCCTGTAGTATTAATCACTTTTCTTCTTTATTTTCTTTTGCTGTGACACTTAAGTATTATTTTTAGATATTTGGGGGTAACTACTGGGTTCTTGTGGGATTGGTTAGTTCTTATGGGATTATGAAACTTTAATTTCACATCATAATATTTGGTGAACAACATTTCCTGCCTAAGTGTGTGCATATCTATTATCTTTAACTTTACTGTAATGTTAATTTTATGATATTCAGTGTAAATTTTTTGGGGGGGCAGGGCAGGGGTCCCCAGCAGTGCTCAGGGGAAAGAGGGGACCTTCCCGACATGCAGTTGTGCTGGCAGGCCTCTACCAGCCAGAAGGATGTACCACTGCTTATACCCCTGTGGTGCTGGGGTCATCAGGGCCATCCTGTGATGTTTGGGGGCCTCCAGGGCTGCATCCAGCAGTGCTTGGGGACTCTGTGGTGCAGGGATCAAAACAGAGGTCGGCAGCATGTCAGGCCTATGCCTTAACCCATGTACTGTCTCTCGGGCCCCCTCCTTTATTAGTTTTAATCAGAAATAAAATGACTTCACTATTAATTGAAAAACATGAATGAATAGTCAGCAGATCACAAGTGCATGGATGCCTTCTGCACCCTTACTTGGTGCCCCGCAGCTGTTCTGTCTCTCTGGTCTGTGGCCACTCTCCGAGGAGTCCAGCTCATCTTTTCATTGTGGGCCACGTTGTGACTCACTTCCAATGCAGAGGTGGCTTCTCCCTTGCTCCTGCCTGACACAGGTTAGAAATGTCTGGACTAGAGGGTCCGAGTGGCAGAACGGCAGAACACTAGGCCACTGGCGTCATCCTGGACTAACAGACCCATGGGCATTATCGGTGCCTTCTCAGCCCGGGCTTCTTGTACAAGACAGAATATTTGTCTCCTGTGTGATACCGTTTCATTAATTTCCTGTTTCTTGCAGCCAAATGCAGTCCTAACTAATCATGAGTTTTTAGCAAAGAGCTTCAAAAAGCGGGCTACGCATCGTTGCTAAACCAGGCATGAAACTGTATTCTGACCGGCCCCCATGGTCCTTTTCATACATATTCCAAGGAAATATTAAGAGATACAGTGGATAGCATTTTATTAGCTTTCTCTGGCCCAGTTGTGTCCAGTACAATGCTTTGTGGCAGCAGACAATTAGGATATATATAAGGAATAAAAAGTGGAGTAAGATAATAAATATTGCATATACTTATAATATATTTTATTCATGATGTTTTCTCTGATTTTATTTTAAATCAGTGATGTATTTTTCCTAGTTTTTTAATTCCTGCCTTTTATTCTGGTATACAGATAAAATAGAATGTTCAAATATTTATTTTTATTGAGGTTCTGTGCTTCGCAGTACTGTAGTGGTGGTTTCCCATGCATAATTCCAGCATGGTATGCATCACCAGGGGCCACACCCAGTGGGACTTGGGGGCCCTGTGCTGAGGAGTGAGCCCTGATGGTACTTGGGAGTCCGATGTGGGGCTGATATTTGAACTGAGGTCAGCAGGATGCAAGGCAAGGATCTTTACCCCATTACTATCTATCTCCCCACCCCACTTCATTTTAATGTTATGAGATTAATATTAAATGAAAGACATTGGGTTATCAGGCAAAAAACTTCAGACCTAAATTTGGTCATCACCCCAGATGACGTCACAGTCCATCACATGAAGGGAATTGAAGAGGGCCAAGGCAAGGGAGAGGGGAGAGGTTGAGTCTATAGTTCTTCCCTGCCTCTCTTTGGAAAAGGAAGAGACTTTCTTCTTCTGCCAGGGAGGAAGTGAAGGCGGAGAGGTCTCTGAATCGGAGGCAGTGCAAGAGCTTCTGAAGGGATGGGCCCGTGCCTTCTAGTTCTCAGGTAGCTGCCTGCTTCTGTCATGTGGCGTATCCCTCTCTCCATGCTCGCTGTGCCTGTTTAACAGAGAGAAAAGAGCTTTGCAAAAGAGAGATGGAGTAGGTGGGTGGCTGGGCAGAAGGCAGGCTGGATTTCCATTGTGCAGTAGGGAGGATATTACTCATGACCGGCAAGGTTATGTAACAGTGACAGGCAACTCTGAGCGCTCAGTCGTTACCACACAGCCAAGGGCAGGCTTGCTTCTGGCTCTCACATCGTGTGGTCTGTGGGTAGGACTCTGGAGGGCAGTGGCCTCCCTTTGATGGGGCCCATTCGGTCATCTTGTAGCAGAATGTCTAGAGTGTGTGGGCAGAGAGACCAGCAAACTAGGCATGCGCTTTCTGCCTCATCGGGCCAGAAGGTCGCCTTTCTCTCGAGGTCAGTGGCCAGGTCCCACAGCTAGCCTTTCCTGACAGGAAGCCAGTAAAGAGTGTGCAGCCTCTGTGTCCACAGAGGGGGGACAGGGAATAGCTCAGGACATCAGCAGGAGTTGGCAGGGGACCGGCAGAGCGGTCTCAGTGGAGGTGGCTTTTCTCTAGCTGATTCCAAAGGCCTGTATGGAACAGGAAGGAAGCAGAAGTGCACTCAGGAAAAAATGAAAGACGTCGCTGTTTCCAGGTCAGCTCACTGAAGTGTGCCTGCAGAGCTGTCTGGGCGCTGGCACAAAACCAGACGGCTCACGTCAGCTTGTGTCACTCCCCAGTTGCTTTTCTTTTACTTAAGCTCTCAAAGTTTCATTTGCCCTCATTGTGCAATGGAATTTATAACAGAATTTCCTTCTTAGGCTTTTGCCTAAGTCACCCTGTGGAGAATCCAGCTGGTAGTCACACCTTAGGAAGTTTAGTTGCAAGGTGGCACTGGGGCGGGGGGGCTGTGGAACAGCAGCTCACTAGCAGGTGAACTAGGATAACAGATGTGGGGAAATAGGTTTGCCTTATTGAAGTTTAGCATTTCTCCGAGGCTCAGGTAAAGAACAGAAAACTGGCATTCCCTGAAAAGCAGAAATACCAGAACTCATCCGGCCATCTCTGAGCACTTGGTGCATGACAGCACTTCCGTTAACCATCATTGAACATACACACTCTTAGTATTAATTTCATTTTTTGTTTTTTGACCACACTCAGCAATGTCTAGAATTTACTGCTGGCTCCACATTCAGAACGGTTTTGGAGTGCTAGGGATCAAATGTAGGCCAGCCTTTCCCATTGTATTATTGCTCCAGCCCTATGAACATATATTGTTCAACTATTTTCTTATATATCTTATTTTTCCTTAATAGATCAGTAAACAGAGGCAACATGAGTGCAGTCACAGAGTTAGACTTGAGACCACTATGCTTATTTGTTAAAGTGCTGGTCCGAGTTTCATTCCTCTGTAAGCAGGTAAGAAGAGTGCAAGCACAGCTCGAAAGTGAGGCGGAGATAGACGGGGAAGCGCAGCAGTAAGGGAAGCTGTGTGGCAGCCGGGTGCAGAACACTGTTCACTGGTTATATAAGTCAGGCATTTACGTGTAAGTGCTTATTCTAAAAAACAATACATTATTTAAAAAAAATATTTTCTTGGGAGCCCGAGCGATAGCACAGGTGGGTAGGGCATTTGCCTTGCATGCACCGACCGGGTTCGATCCCCGACATCCCATATGGTCTCCCCGAGCACCACCAGGAGTAATGCCTGAGCGAAGAGCCAGGAGTAACCCCTGAGTATTGCAGGATCTCTCTCTCTCTCTCTCTTTCTTAGACTCTCTCTCTCTCTCTCTCTCTCTCTCTCTCACACACACACACACACACACACACACATTTTCTTGTTTAGTTTTCCCAGCAGTTTTGTTTGTGGTTAAATCTGGTAGTTACTCAGGCACCGTGTACTCACAGATGTTTTGGGCTGCTCATATACGGTCCAGCATTGGGGGGCGGACACCTGGACCCTCGAGCTGGCAGATGTCCTCCAGCGGAGAGGGCTGGGCACGACATTTGCAGTACATCTGCTGTAATGAAACAGCACACATTGAAGTTTTTTTTTATCAGCCCTGTCTTTGCATTACCTAGAGGTTATTATAGACCTCATTCCCATGATCTGATGGAATGGTTTGAGGCTCTTTATGTTCCTGGAGCAAGCAGATGCCCTTGGGCTCTACTAGCATGAGACAGGACATATGGAGATGTTGCTGGGGCCCGCTCTAGCAAATCGATGATGAACGGAAAGACAAGTGATACAAGAGGTTCTTGGAAACTAGAGCTTTAGCCAGGAAACCTCTAGGTGCTTGATAAGGTCATTTCTTCATTGTTGACTAAAATGCTTCTCCCATCAACTTCATGATGACATTGAAGGAAATAACATGGTCTGAGGTCTGCTGTGCGTACCATGGCAAGCGAGCCCCCAGGTAAATGTCTGGGGCATCTCTGCCAGGAGGCTGTAGGGGACTTTTTAAAGGGTCTGGGGATTAGGGGAGAGTAAAACATGGTCCGTGTTAAATTGATGTGAGCAGAAAGCTGGGGCAGTGTGAGCACGTGTTGGTCTTTTCTCCAGAGAAGATGGAGAATAGGCTAGCCTTGCCCAGCTCCCAGACTGGAAGCAGTGACCACTCAGGGGGCTAGCGAAGGGATAGGGATATATATGGGCCTTTGCATGTTCGGTGCCTTGCCTGTACCTCTGTTCACTCGTGCTACAGTGATGTTGTTTTTGCCTTGTTCTCCAGTTGTTCTAGAGAACCTTTGTCTGCTGCTCAGTTTTCCATGAAATGGTTCCCAGTCACCATAGCATAGCAGAGCCTAAATCATAGGAAATAGGCCAGCTACTAGCTGAGAGCTGGAAGGGCAGCTTTATCTCTTACTCGTTTAAATTCCTCCTCTGCCCTTTAGCAGCTGTAGGCCTTTGAGAGGTAAATAACTGAGTTCAGATTACCTGTCAGAAAAATGGGGATGATCGATGTCCTTTCTTCCTAGATTTACTCTAAAAGAGGAGTCAGTGTGTAAGTGTGCAATTCCCAGGCCTTAACCTGGTAGGTAGTGCCGTTCATGAGCCACACAACTTGTAATAGTCTCCATTATGTATGTTAACTGCTACATCATGTCCTCATGTGCTTGGTAACCCATGATGGAAATGTAATCTCGACTGGAGAAATGGTACAGTGGGTACGGCACTTGCCTTGCACCCAGTCAACCTGGATTCAATCCCTGGTACCCCATAGACCCTCAGTCCTTGCCAGGGAGTAGGCTCTGAGAACAGCCTACTCCTGTAGGATATTTTGTATTTTGTGGTCCAAAATGAAAGAAGGAAGGAGGAAGGAAGGAAGATGGAAGGAAGGATGGAAGATGGAGGGAAGGAAGGAAGGAATGAAGAAAGGAAGGAAGAAAGGAAGATGGAGGGGAAGGAATGAAGAAAGGAAGGAAGGAAGGAAGG
>JAJIBD010010787.1:0-23242 GCA_021461705.1 Cryptotis parvus | reverse complement strand
CCTGGCTCTGTACTCTGGGATCACTTCTGGTTGGGGCTAAAGGGATCAAATGAGGTGCCAGAGATTGAACCCAGGTTGGCTGCATACAAGGCAAGTGCCTTACCTACTGTACTCTCCCTGCCATATCTCTTTTCTTTTCTGTTTAAAAAAAACAGATTTTTTGTTTTCTTGGGCAACATTTGGCATTACTCTGTGTTTACTCATGGCAGTGCACTCAGGGGTCACTCCTGGTGGTACTCGGGGCACCATATAGGGTGCTGTGGAATGAGCCCGGTCAGCTGTGTGCACAGCAAGCACCTTACCTGCTGTACTATCTCTCCAGCCCCAGGATCTCCTCTTTTTCTTTTTTAATAAAAAGCGCAGAGATATTCCTTTAATGTAGACAAAGACCACACTATTGACACAATTCTAGACTTGAAATTAATTAGATAACAAAATAACAAAATCTCCAATATTAATATCAATACATTTAGGGACTGGAGTACAGCAGGTAGGGAATTTGCTTTGCAGACTGCTTACCCAGGTTCGGTCCTGACATCCCATATGGTCCCCTGAGCACCACCAGGAGTAATTCCTGAGTGCAGAGCCAGGAGTAACCCCTGAACATCACCTGGTATGGCACCCCAAAAAACAATAAATAAAATTGATGTTTAAAAAATTAATTTTTTAATTTTTCAAATGTGAAAATTGTTAAATTATTAAATTTTAATAAATTAATAAACTCACCATGGGGTTGTTATATACTTATCTGTGAGTTTATTAAGCTGTTGCTACTTGAGTCTTCATTGCTTTTGCTTATTGCTTGGTCGGTTTCTATGTTACTTTCCCATCTAATTTGGTGTGCTGCTTCTTTGTTTTTTTTGGGGGGTCACACCCAGCAATGCTTAGGGGTTCCTCCTGGCTGTGCACTCAGGAATTACTCCTGGCGGTGCTCGGGGACCATAACGGGTGCCGGAATCGAACCCTGGGCCGGCATGGGCTGGCCGCATGCAAGGCAAATGCCCTACCCGCTGGGCTATCGCTACGGCCCCTGGAATTTTATTTTGATGCAAGGCTCTAGCTGATTAGCTATCATCCTTCTTTGTGACTCCATTGTTCATTACTGAAAAAAGAAACCTATAACACTAATTTTTTTTCTTCTTTTTTGCTGTTTGGGTCAAAAGCACCTGGCTATATTCAGGAATTACTCCTGGCTCTGCACTCAGGAATTACTCCTGGTGGTGCTCGGGGACCATATAGGATGCCGGGGATCGAACTCAGGTCAGCCGCTTGCAAGGCAAACACCCTCCCCTGCTAGACAATTGCTCCAGCCCCTAATTTGGTGCGGCTTCTATTGGATTTCACTATTGGAAAGCTGTAAATGCCACGCAACTGCATACATGGCCACGTGGTCCGACTTAAGGATCTATGGTCTGAGCCAGAGGTTGCCACAGTGGTAGTTGTGGGAGGTGGGTGTGGCTGCCGGGGCTTCCAGAGTAGTGGGGGCGTGTGGGTAGAAGCTGACTGCCCCAGTCTTAGCACACCCCAGAGTTCTCAGCCGGGGCACCGGGTACCTGAAATTATTTGCAGTTTAGCATCTCTGCAGAGAATATTCATGAAGTCGTGGAGCTGAGCCCTAGGGCGGCTGAGCTGCAGTGGGGCTGGAGGGGTGTGGGGTGGCTGCCAGGGCCTCAGCAAGGCAGGTTCTTAGCCTTCCCGCCTCCCAGGGGTGCTCCGAAGTTTTCAGCCTGGGGGTCTGGTGTGTCATGAATTTTCGCTGCTTGGCATTCCTCTCCTCAGAGATTCAGTCGTGAATTGGTAGAGCAGAGCCAGGGGGTGAGTCAACATGGTGGCTGTGGAGTCTTATCCACATCCTTACTGTCAGTTATCAGGCTCAGGGCCAGAGAGATGGCTCAGCGGAGCCCAGCTTCCATCCTGGCACTGCAAGATCCCCGAGCACTGCCAGGAGTAGCTCCTGCACGCCACTGGGTGTGGTCCCTCAAACCAAACCAAACAAGTTCCGAATAAAAGCTCCTGCCCTTTTCTTCCTGAGCTAATGTTCTTTTTTTTAAACAAAAATAATTTTTTATTACAAATGTAATTTTTAAAATAGACAATAGAGATTCTTGCTTGAGCAAAAGAATTGTAAAAAAAAAAAAAGACATCCAGACAGTCATTTATTTTCTGCTTCTCAGTCAGTTTTCTAGAGAATGGATATATTGATACTGATATAAATCCAAAATAAGCTTAAGCAAGACTTTCCCTCTACCAGCCCTCCAATTTCCCTAGAAATATATTTAGTTTTTTTTTAAATTTTTTATTTTTACAATTACAAAGATATACAATTAAAAAGTTCCCTGAGTTAATGTTATTTCAAGACTTCATTAATTTGGGGGTGGGGCACACCCAGTGGTGACCAGGGGTGACTCTCTGTGATGCTTTGGGATCAAACTCAGCTTCCTGCTGGCAAAGCATCCGCTCACCCCTTTTGCTGACTTCTCTTGTGTTCTTTTTTTTTTTTTTAAAATTTATAAAGGGTAAAGGCCGCTGGGGGTTTCGGTCACAAGTCTGTGTTCTTTAAAGACTTTAATGAGTGCCTGTTCGCTGTCATCTCCCACCTTATTAACTCTACACTGCAGCTCTCACCACCTACCAGAAACCCAGACCCCTGCATGTGAGTGCCAGCTGGATATTTCTCCAAACATCTTGTTACAGCATCTGAAACTTCCCAAGTCTAAAAGTGAGCTCGGCATCTCCTCCTTCCCCACCAGCTCAACCTGCTTCTCCGCCTGTGTTCTGTAGTTGCATAAATAGGGACCACCGTCCCTCCAGTGGGAGGGAGGCATCCCCCAAATGTGTGACCCTGGCAAGTACTGCAACTGAAAGGGGAATGGGCACCCCAACTAATGAGCCCGTGACTGATGGTTTGATTCCCAGCCCTGCATATGATCCCCTGAGCAGCACTAAGAGTAATCACTGAGCACAGCCAGGAGTAACCCTGAGCACTGTCAGACATGGTCCTCCCCCAATATGATATATATACATATAGAGGGACATATGTATTATATATGTCATATATTTGTATACATACAAACACACACATATTTAAAGCCCAAGTATCCCAGCCCAATCTTCCCTCACCCTCTTGAGCAAATTCCCATGGAGTATTACCATTTCTAATCCTTAGCCATCTCCACCCCTCTCTGAGCACCTTAAGCTACCACATTCCTTTTTATTTTGTTTGGGCCACACCAGCAGATCTCAGGGAATCACTCCCATAGGGGGACCATATTGAGTCCTGGGGGATCAAACCCAGTTTGACCACGTGTAAGGCAAGCATCCTACCCACTATGCTATCCAGCCCTGCTCCCACACTCTCATACACTGTGAATTCTCCAAGAGTTGTTTCTGGACCAGCATCCCCTACAACATTTGTGACCTCGTTAGACTTTCCAACTCTAGGTCTCCATCCTAGACCTAACTGGATCAGTTTGGGAAATCTGTGTGGTAATGAGCTTGTAAAAGGACACCAAAGGGTCCTTAAGTTTGAGAACCACTGTCCGTGATTACAGCAACCTCTTACCTGATCACTTGTTTTTACTCATCTTCTGACCCAATTCCACTTCCACTCAGCAATAATAATAACTGAACCTTTTTGACAGGTATCTAGGAGCTCCCAGGGCTTATTTTTAGGAGGAAAAACTATTATTTAGTTTTTTATTATTTTATTCAATTTCATTTACATATTTGATTTTACTTAAGATACTATTTTATTATTGTTTAGCACACCTGCAGGTGTTCAAGGCTTATTCTTGGCTCTGCACTCAGAGATCACTCCTGGCATGCTGAAGGGACCATATAGGATGCCGGGAGTCAAACCCAGGTCAGCTGCACGCAAGGCAACAAACTGTACTATACTACCCATATACTATTGCTCCGACCCCAGGAAAACCTCTCACCCAACATTCATGCTCTTTGCAGGTGCCACTAATTTTTCTCCCCTGCCTCATATACAAGAGCACAAGAAGATAAGGAAGAAACAGCATGTGACTCAGGTGGGGCTTGGTGCCTAGCAGGTGTTGGAGTGACTGCTTATTAAATAAAGGACAAGTGAATGGTGGATGAGTTGATGAATTCCTGTGTCTACTGGAAGATCCTTGCAGTGTTTCCCAGAGTGGAGACACTCCCCCTTGGGGTGGGGTACTGAAATCATCTGAGGAGGTTCTGGTAGTAGCCCCAGGTACAATGGAGGGGAGGTTGCTAATTGTTCACCTAAAGAACAAAGATTTCTAGGAGAGCACCGTGTTTTCTATAAAGGAGGGGGCATAAATTTGGAAACTTCTGCTTTAGAAGAACTCCCTATGAACAAAAAAGCTCTGAGAATCTAGACATAGAATTCTGGTCTATGGATGTAAGGAGCTCATCTGGTATATGAGGTTTTGTTTGTTTTTGGGTCACACCCAGCGATGCTCAGGGGTTACTCCTGGCTCTGTACTCAGGAATTACTCCTGGTGGTGCTTGGGGAACCATATGGGATGCCGGGAATCGAACCCTGGTTGGCTGTATGCGAGTCAAAAGCCCTCTCTGCTTTGCTATCACTCCGGCCTCTACATGAGTTGTTTTGCTTATAGTTACTACTGGGGAGAATTGTTCCCATGATCATGTATGGGGGCTTTAAAAAACACCGGGACCCCATGACCCTGCTGTCCTTCAGAGTCAAGGGTCCCCTTTACTTTCTAAGGCTGTGTATGACTGGTCATCTGTTGTCTGGAGCACATGCATACAGGTGGAGGCCTGGGATGTACTCAGGGTATGCGTGCAGACATATGGAGCACACAACAGAGACTTTCATGGGAAAGACACAGATATGTGAAACACAGGATAGATACTGACACATTCAAACACTGATTTCCACTCGATGCATTTGGCAACTGCTTGTCTCCTGTGCTCAGAATTTCCCTTCTCTTTAAAATAAATGATTCAGAATGGGCCGGGAGATAGTACAGTGGGAAGGGGAGTCCCCTTTGCAACACAGCTGGCCTGGGTTTGATCCCCAGCATCCCATATGGTCCCTGTGCACCGCCAGGAGTAATCCTGAGTGCAGAGCCAGGAGTAACCTCTGAGCATCACATCTGACCCAAAAAAGAAAGTAATAAACAAACAAACAAATAAAGATTCAGACTTTTGCTGTTTGTTTGGGATATAGCTGGTGTTGCTCAGGAGTCACTCCCAGTTCTGTGCTCAGTAGACCTATGCAATGCCAGGAATTGAACTCAGCCCTGCTGTAATGCAAAATACAGTATTCAGCTATGGAGTTCTCTCTCAGGCCCCTTGCATTAAAACTTCTGTAAAGAAGGGGGCCGGAGCGATAGCCCAGCAGGTAGGGCATTTGCCTTGCACGCAGCCGGCCCATGCCAGCCCGGTTTGATCCCAGGTATCCCCATATGGTCCCCTGAGCACTGCCAGGAGTAATTCCTGAATGCAGAGCCAGGAGTAACCCCCTGAGCATCTCCGGGTGTGAACCAAAAAACAAACAAAAAAAAATTATGTAAAGAATAAAAAGTTAGGCCAAGAAAAAAAAATAAACACATAGACTTCTTTTATTACTGACAGTAACTATTCTCCAGCTATTAACTGCTGTGGGCTTATTTTCAGGGCGGGAAAATCAGTCACAAGATGCTGAGGTGCCACCTTGTGGCCGTGTCCCATAACTGCAGCTCAGGCCCTCCATCCCTAGTAGGTGGAATACCAAGAGCAAGCGTGGTCTAGCCAAGTTTCCCCAAGCCTGATTCTGTAGCCCAGAATTATCTGCCCATCCCTCCCTTGAATAAAGAGGTTTTCTTTAGGGTTTGGCCTCTCCACCACATGAAAGTAGGACGATGGGTGGTTGCAACTTGCTTTAGGGACCTTCCTTTTTATTTTTCAGTTTTATCTGTCAACTTTAAGGGCCCTCCCTGACAACTCCCAAATCTGTCACACACAGATTTTTCTTCAAGCTCCATAATGCAGAAAACAACTGCTCCTGGTTATTTCATAATGGGGAGCACAAACTCACCACTGGCCAAAATAAGCTTTTACTTGGTCAGTGTCTCTCCAGCCCCTCACCTGCCCAAAGCACGCATGAAGTGAAAGGCCACATTATGCACGCAATGGCCTTATCTAGAACGGGCGTCATTCTGGGGGCTTCATCCTTCTTCTCTTCCAGCTCGGGCCTCGCCCTTTGTCTCTTCACTTTCACTCCCAGTGGATTTGCTCTGATTCTTCCTCTGGATTCTGCCCAGCTCTCCCTCCGGCAGCTGAAATCAACTCTCTAAAGTCCGACCTGCTATAAGGCTTTGGAGACTCAGTGTGAGCCAATCTCCACACAGAGCGGACCGCTGGGTGCCCCTGGCCCAAGGGCAGCGTCTTCCCGCCCACCCAGTTCACGCTGCATCTCAGGATCCGCGGCTGCTGTGCCGTCCAAGACTGCATCTCCTCATCCCAGCTGTTCCCTGCTTGCCCAGCTGGCAAGTTCTGAGCCTCAGGTGCTAGAGCAAACACTTCCTCGGGTTTATCCTGGATGATTGGAGCTCTCATGCTCCAGCCACACTTTTGCTTGGTTCTGGGGCCACACCTGGCTGTACTCAGGCTTACTGTTGGCTCTGTGCTGAGATCACTCCTGGGGGCTCAGGGGGCCTGTATAGTGAGCCAGGGATCAAACCTGGGAGCTGCACACAAGGCCTGCACACTGGACTCTCACCAGCCCCACTTGAGGACAGATACCCAGAGAGGTAATTGCTCGCACCTCTAGGAATCATCTTTGCCTTGTGTGTTTACCCTCGAGATTTTTAAGCTGCTTGGGGGCAGGGGTCGATCTTTTCTTATTTATCCTGGGGAATCTATGCTACGACCATCCTCTGAATCTTCCTCTTTACATCGCCAACCACATGGGTCCTGAGCTCAGTGAACGCTTGGAGGCTTGAGGGCCTCGATCACAGGCTCCCTGATCTGTTTGGCCTAACATTCTCTTCTCAGAAAAAAAAGAAAAACGCTGTTGTCTCTCTTCCAGAGAGAACAAACTGCAGTTACTACTGCCCTGGATCCCCTCATACTCCTCTGGGGAGGACTGCCCACTGTAGACGGAGAAACACGCGTCTGTGGGAGCATGGGCATGAGGCTGGTCTGGCTCTGATCTGACAGCGTTGGCTCAGGTGGACAGTCAGTGCAAGTGTCCTATCTTCTGCTCAAGTTCTCAGACCCTTCACACTTGGTATAGAACAGAAGGGAACAGCGGGTTGCCCAAAAGCCACATTTGCCCTATAAATATTTGAGGCAGCAGTGATTTAATTTAAAATAATTGACACATGGAGGGGCTGAAGAGATAATACAGCAGATGAAGTGCTTGCCTTGCACGCAGCAGGCCCAGCTCTGATGCCCAGCTTTCTATAACATTTCCTGAGCCTGCCAGGAGTTATCTCTGAGCGCAGAGCTAGGAGTAACCCCTGAGCATTGTCAGGTGTGACAAAACCAAACAAAAAAATTTTGACATTTGGGGTCAGATTTTACAGGGGGGTAAGGTGTTTGCCTGGCATGTGGCCAAGTCCAATTTCATACCTGGTCATCTGAATACTACTGGGAACAACTCACGAACACAAAAAGACAAAATCCCTACCCATTCCCCCCCCCCCAAAAAAAAGATTCTGACTTTAAAATAAAAAGGGATGTGGTCTTACCTCTTGGCAACAGTTTGCTGACACAGAGGAATCCTCGCCCTCCCCACAGCCCCCTGCCTGGCACATCAACATCTGAGTTTGTAAACCTGCTCTAGCAGCGGAGAAGCAGGTCCTGAAGTCCAGTGCCCAATGTAGAATCCTGGCTCGGGCACACACTAGCTGCTGCCGCAGCGGGAGAATGACCACACAGGGAGCCACCATGTCACTAGTAGGAGAAATGACCACACGGGAGTCACCTTGTCACCAGTAGGAGAAATGACCACCACGGGAGCCACCTTGTCACCAGTAGGACGTTTATTGAGTGTCCACATGTGCACAGCTTTGAACTTGGCGATCACAGAGCGCACTGGGGGAGGGGCAGGGGAAGGAAGCAAAGGATCAGGTGATGGGGTGAGCCCCAGGGTTCATAAGAAAGGCAGAGTCCCTGCTGGAGCCGCCAGTCGCGCCTCTCTGCAGAGGAGTCATAAGCAGGGGGTGGAATTAAAGCCAGGCACCACGATGGCAGTGGGGTGCAGTCACTAGGGAAACATGCGGATTCTGGGGAAGTGTCCCTCCAGGTCCTGGCTCCAGCCTGGCCAGGTGGCACCAGGGGGACAGGGATCAGATGCTTAGGTGTCCAAGCAGGGATAGGACAGGCAAAATAAATATCCCCCAGCCCCCAGCATCACTCTGCTGCAACACGACACAAAAGCTTCAAGACCAGGGTGCACAGACTCCTGGGGCCCCTCGGGAAGCGGGGGTGGAAGGTCTCCCCCACCCTCACCAGGCCTGTCTGCCCATTACGGGACAGCTCAGACCCTGGGTTACTGAAGCTGACAGGAAGAACTGCGATGTCAACGCCCTGAGCCTGCTCTCTGCCCGGGGGGCCAATTAAAGGACGTGGACCTCAGAGGCCAGAGGGGCACCACAATCTATGGGAGGCCACGCCCTGGCCGGCAGGGCACATGGGCCAGGCAGCCGGCTCCTGCCAGCCCTTCCCCCGGGGCCTCCCTCTGTCAGGGAGCCAGACATCAGGCCCAATTAACACCTTGCACCCCTCCCTGGGGGGCTACTCCAACCTTCCCAGGCCAGCCTGGCCAGGAACAGCCTTGTGGGTTTCAAGTCGATCCCTGCCCCTGTGTGGGGACCCAGGGGGCGGGACGCGGTTCCTTACACGTGAGGGGTAGGCAACTGTGCCCTTGCCCTCGGAAAAGCCAGAAAGCTGGGGTGTTTCGGGAAAGTTTAGGGAGAGGGGGATCCAGTTTGGGGGGCTTCAGGGAAGATGCCTCCTCCCTCTTTCCTCGCTGCCTGCCCCCAGGTATGTCCCTAGTGGTCACCCCTCAGGGTCCTGACAGGCACTGTTCCAAGGCGGCCATGCGGTAATGGCTGGCCGTCTCCTCACCTGCCTGCAGCCTCATGGCCTCCCGGCACAGCCGGTTGGCCCGGGCCAGCTCCACCAGCACCCCTGATAGGCGGCAACCATCTCGGGCTTGACGGAGTTGGGGCTGACAGTGCCGAGCAGCTGCAGCAGCTCCTGCGGCCAACGGGAGCGCAGGGCGGCCGGGGGCCAGCCACGGCAGCAGCGCGCACGCAGCCCGTGAAGGCCTGCATGCCCAGGAACCAGAGCTCCTGCAGGTCGGCCCAGATGCCCTCGTAGTCGGGGGACAGGGCCAATACTGCCTGGTCTGAGCCAGGTGTGGCCCGGGCCACGTGGGACTGCGACAGGAAGAGGATGGCAGCTGCGAAGAAGCCTCGGGAGGCGGGTGTTCCCTGGAGAGCTGCAAGGTAAGGGGGGGGGGTGCAGTGGGAGCCTGAGCCAGGGGCCAGCTGCGGCGCCAGCCCCTCCCTTCTTGGCTCCTGGTGGCAGTCGCACACTTCACTGGGTGACGGACCTGGGGCATGTGCTCTCTCAGGCTTTGGTGTTTCTGCCAGTAGAACACGGCTGATAGAGCTAGTCTGAGAGTTTGTGGGGAGGATGCAGTCTAAAACTTGGGTCCGCTCAGCACTCAGAGGCCCATCTATGTGGACACTGAGGCAACTGGCTGGTAGGCCCAGGGCTTGGGGGCCAGGCGGGAGGGGGGGGCGAGGAGGAATGGGCAGAGGGTCACCTCCTCACTCACCCCCTCACCACTCACTGCACGCATCCTCTGGGAAGCCAGCAGTGTCTAAACAGGCCAAGTTACCCTTTGTGGGTGCCCCTTTGGCTGTGGAGCTGCTCCCTGGGAAGGCTTGAGCGCTGGGGGTGGGGCGGGGCTCGTGGGTCCACTGGGACACCTCCCCTTCTCATGACTGGGTCCCCTGATGGGATCCCCACACAGGGAACATGGAGGCAGTTGAGGTGCGGGCTCATTACACCCCTGTTCCCGGGCATCTGCTCAGCTCCAACCTGACAGATGGGGCAAGGGAACAGGCAGGGACAGAGGGACCCAAGCAGACACCCACGGCCAAAGTGGGAGACACAGAGGGCTGGTAAGGGCACCCCTCCCCCGTGCCCCACCAGCATGAGGCAGGGGCGGGGAGCAGGTAGGAGGAGCACCCGCTCCGAGGCCTGGCAGGAGGGAAAAACCTCAATGGAGGCAGTCGGCCTCTGACTCAGGGCAGTGGGGCGGCCCCACCTGACAACCAGGCTTCAGTCTTGGGGCTGCAGGGGACCCCAGGTGCCTGCGCAGTGCCTCCAGCAGGCCTGCACTTACACCCACCACACCTTGCCTTAAAAGTCTTGAGAGGGAAGAGAATGTTATCATTCTGGGAAGAAGGTGGGGTGGGGTGGGGTGGGGAAGGAGACCTACTTCAGAGATTTCCCTCTTGACTGGCAAATCCTGCAAAACATCCATTTTCTCCGAGGCCCAGGCACAGTGAGAACCCATCCGGGTGCTCTGCCTGCACCAGGACTGGCGACCCGCCCGGCTTACCTGGAGAGGTGCTGAGGAGCCGGGCCATGAGGAGGCCCAGGGTGGCGGCGTTGGCTGCCAGCAGCAGCCGTCCCTGCTGCTGCACCAGCGCGGGCAGCGGCGTCATCAGAGTGTTCATGAGCGATGTGAAGCAGGCATCACGCCTGGGGAGACAGCAGGGAGAGAGGAGGGACGGGGTGCTGAGCTGAGCCACCCGAGCCTGGGAACACATCAGCTCCCGAACTCCCAGCATCACAAGAGCAGGGTGTGGCAAGAAATGAAAACTCAGGGTGAGGGAGCTGACTGGGGGCCCGTGCGTGGCAGCTGGGGAGCAGACATGCTTAGAAAACCGGTAGGCCAAACCCACTTGGGGGGCTGCTGCGAGACCCTTTTCTCCTCACACTAACGGGGGGCACAGGGAAGCAGAAGGGTGACTTGGGAGCAGCAGCCCCTGGCTCCCCCTGCCCCCATCATGGCCTCACTTGATGAGCCCGGGCGGTGACCACGAGGTTGAGGAAGATGTGACAGCAGGTCTGCAGGCCGATCTCCACGCTGTCAGGCAGCACGGACGTGTCATGGCCAGGCGACGTGAGCTCCCACTGCTGCAGGAAATATTTGCACAGAAGGGGAGGCGCCCCCTCCTTGATCAGGATCTCCGGGGTCCATCCTCAGCAGTCAGGTGGCACCAGCCAGGCAGAAGGAGTCTGGGGATGTGGAAGGGACCAAGGGTGAAATGCGGGACAAGATAAAGGCCCCAGACTTCCCTCTGGGCTCAAGCTTCGGTTTGCACAGGCCCAGCCTCCAACTGGGTCTCTGAAGGCCTGGGACGAGGGGGGAGCAGGATCTGGAAACCTCCCTGCTCCCCTCTCCCCCTGCTCATAACCTGGTCAAGACTTAAGTCACCGGGGCTGGAGCGACAGCCCAGCGGGTAGGGCATTTGCCTTGCATGCGGCCGGCCTGTGCCGGCCGGGGTTCGATCCCGGCATCCCATATGGTCCCCAAGCACCGCCAGGAGTAATTCCCGAGTGCAGAGCCAGGAGAAACCCCTGAGCATTGCCGGGTGTGACCCAAAAAAGAAATAAAAAGAAGACTTAAGTCACCGATATGCTGGAGGGACCGAATGAGACTGATGGTGATGGGATTACCGGCGCCTGGCAGGTAGGTGGTGCTTGCCAGTGTTGTTTTCATAGAAAAGTCTGGGTTTGGCAAGTAAGAACAAGTCCTCCCCACCCCCCTCTGCCCCCCCACCCCAGAAGAAATACTCCCAAAGGAATCCTGTACCCATTCACGAGCCCAGCACAGCCCAGTCTGCAGGGAGAGATGCCCCCGTGCTCCACTTATCTTTACAACAGTCTGGCAGGACAAACTGTTAACAACTCACCGGAGAGCATCTCCTGGCCAGGTGGGCCCTGGGGTGGTGGGGGAGATGGCGAGAGTGGCCACTTGCTGGGAGAGGTCGTTGGCCTCCTCTGCCTCTTCATAGAGAGTCTTGGCGTAGCGCACCAGGAAGGGCAGCAGTTGGCAGACCTCTTTGCGCGGGATGAGGTCTCCTCCGCCAGCCAGGCGCCCAGGATCCGCACCGAAGCAAACACGAACGGCTCCTTCTGTTTCTCCGGCCCCACCTGATGTCACAGGAACCCCCCACGCTCCTTGAGATGCAGCAGGGCCAGAGGCCCTCCTCTGCCTGGCCCAGGAATGATACAACTGAAAGAAGCCTGGCCTGCGAACCTTTCCAAGGCTCCCTTTGCAAGCAGGAGCCTCACCTCCATCTGCCCTGTGAATTCAGCCTCTAGCCCGAGTTGGGGACACACCCACAGGAGCCTGGCTCAAGCCAGATCCCTATTCTCCCACTCGTAGAGTATCTCAAGGAAGGAAGCCCCAGTACAAGGCTAGGTAACTCCTTCCTCGGCAGCAACTCTCCCCAAGAATGAGAGGAGAGCTCACTGGCCACCATGTAACAGCTCCATCGCTGGGAGTGACGGCCCTCCTTTGAGACTCAAGTTTCTTAGAAAGATGAGGAACTTGGCATGACTGGCACGATGATGCAGGATGTACATGAGTGAGTTCAATGGCTGTAGAAGGTCACGGAAGAGAACAGTCACGTGTGGACCACTGTGGGACAGGAAACTGGACTCTCCATGGGTAAAGAGGATGTGGGGGAAGGGAGCCAAATGCAGTGACCTAGAGACCCTGGTCCAGAGACACAGACCCAGGACTCAGAGACCCGAGACCCAGGACCCAAGATGCAGAGACCCAGGACTAATCCGAAGTTCTGGTCCAGTGCGTGTGTAAAACACTGCCTTATGATCAGCAGAACAGACTGCTTAACTCTGTGTGTGTGTGTGTGTGTGTATGTGTGTGTGTGTGTGTGTGTACTGGGGAGGGCTGTAAGTGGGAGGTTACTGTGTTGTGTGTGTGCTGTGCTGTGAGTGCACATATGGTGTGTGGTATGGTGCTTGTGTGGAGGCTCAGGGAGGGGGGAGAGGGAGGCTGGGCCATACTCTACTCCCTGCGGTGCTGCAGGACAGCTCTGATCAACGCTCCTGCCCCCTCCCTTGCCTTCAGGCTACCCCACACCAGCTTCCTCACCTGCAGCAGGTAGTGGATGACAGCCCCAATGGCCTCCTTCATGATGCTCACGAGCTGCACCTTCTGGGGTTCCTTCAGCAGCGACTGCTCACAGCGGGTGCACTCTTGGATCCCCCAGCTCCATGAGGGCATAGCAGGCGGTGACCACATCCTCTTTCACCTCAGTGCCGGTCTCCTCCAGCGCCAGCCGGACCTCCACACAGGCCAGATTCACCAGGAGGGCCAGGAACTTGCTCCCAGAGTTGCCCGCTGGGATCCAGTCGGAGCCACAGGCGTGCGCCAGGCGGGCTGCCAGCTTCAGAGCAGGGGTTGCGCTGCCAGGAGCTCAGCTTGCTGCCCAGGATGCGTGCCAGCCCAGCCTGCAGATCCCGGAGGCATTCAGAGGGGCACGGTTGTTGGGGGGCAAGAAGATGGGCAGCAGCTGGCAGAGCTCAAACTTGCTGGCATCCTCAGCTTTCTGGAAATCTTCACTGAGGCCACGTAACACGGCCAACAGGTCGGGCTCTGCCTCCTTCCAGCACTGTGACTCGGCGGCAGCTAGCAGCCCCACCAGGAGTGCCAGTGCCTGGTCAAAGCCATAGCCATGCCCCAGGTATGCCTGGCACAGGGCCGACACAGTGCCACCAGCAATGAGGTGCCGGGGCCCGGGGTGTGCCTGCCACAGCTGTCAGGCACTGGTAGGTGTCATCAATCATAGAACGGCGGGCAGCATCATGGGGTCCCCGGGCTGTGAGGAAGGTGCAAAGGATGGGAATCTTGTTCAGGACCTGAGGATGGGCAGCCAGTTCAGGGTCGCTGCAGAAGCAGGCCAGCAAAGCGGCGCCCAGAGCCCGGAGGACATGATCAGGGCAGCCATCCGGTGCCTCCTTAGTAGTCAGGAGACGATTGGGGAAGGTGAAACCAACAGCATCAAAGATTCGCCGCCGAGTTTTGGCATCGATGTCACCTGCTTTGACAGCCTTGGTCACCTAAGGGGGTATGGGTTATCAGCAGGAGAGCAGAAAGAGGTGGTAAAACCTGTCCCTGACACTCTAGGGTGTTCACTATTAGCAAGCCTAGGTTATATAACGGGACTCACTGGCAAACCTCCCAGAGGTCAACTTACGCAGCTCCTTCTTTTGCCTAGGAGACAGGTGTGAACTTCCCTCTCCATCCCCAGATATCCAATGAGTCCCCTGGGAGATCTAGAGCCCCCTCAACTACTTTGTTCTGCTGTTTTATTTTCTGGTCAGCTGGGAAGTTCTTCCTGACATCTAATTCAGATTTCCACAACGTCAGCTGGAAGTGGCTTAGTCCTCAGCGCTTAAAATCCTCCAAGGATTTAGGGTCCCTTCCTAGTTGATCCCTCCAGAGATGTCTCTGATCCATTCCTGCCACCTTCTCAGGGGAAATGGCTCCTGTGTCTCGCCGCTCTGCCTGTCAAAACATTTCCCCTTACATTTCACCTAAACACCTCCTCTGCTGCAGTGTGAGCCCTTGACTCTGGAGCCTTCTCCCTGTTGCCATGGCAAACAAGCATCGGCTCTGCTCCCTCCTCCCTTCACCCCCACACACCAAGCTCACCCCAGCACTGCAGCTCCTGCTCTGCTGTCCCCAGCTCAGGTTCCATCAACAGGGCAAAGCCCCAAATCAGCTCTTAACCCTCCACCCGCCTGTACTGCCTTCCCAGCCATTTCTCAGGACCCTGCAGCAGACACTTACAGTCCTGCTACTCCTTCCACCCCCAGAACAACCGTCCCCAGGCCTCAAGTACTCTGCACTAGTTACTACCTGCTGCTGTTACATATGAGTCAGCTCCCATCTGCTCTGGGGCGCCCCAGAGAGCAGACCCAGGCAGCTTCCTCCAAGGTTCTTGGGGCCACAAGCCGTATTCACCCACATTTTCTGCTTTGTCCCTAGCCTCAAGGGACAGGACAGAGTCCGAAGGTAGTCACAGAGGGACTTCTTGGGTGCTAGAGGCCCCTGGGGAATGGCTGACCCCATTCTTAGGAGACCCAAACACCCAACCCTTCCCCAACTCCCCATTTTCAATTAATTCCTTACTAGCAGCAGGGCTGCAAACTGCTCGCTGTCATTCTTGGCATCACGGAGGGCTCCAAGGTAGCGCTCCAGGGTGGGGTTTCGGCTCTCTGCCGGGTTCAGCGCTGGCTCACAATCCGAGGCCATGGTGCCCGCCTTGCCCAACTGTGAACACAAGAGGGACTGAGCACCCTCTGCAGGGAGGGGGCAGGGGCGGAGGGTGGGAGGGAGGGATTAGCACAGAGGGCAGGGAGAATGGGGAGGGTAACTCTGAACTAGCCTCCCTTGGGGAGTCCCTTGAAGGGGCTGGCTCCTCAAGTCCTCAGGGATAAAGAAGGGAGCCTGGTCCAAGGTCACCTCCAGAAAGTGGGAAAGGACCCTGCATCCTGCTGGTCGGCGGACAGCTCTCCTCACTGATAATCTGGGGAGGGAGGGGACTGGCCCCACTGTTCAGCAGTCCCCAGGGACCAGAGCATGGAGGGTTGTCTCCTTCCTGAGGCACACAGGGAGGCAGGACAGACAGAACTGAGACATGCAACGGGAAGTTCGATTATCCGGACTCAGGCTGACACGAGGGAAGGGGGCATCCAGGGTTTCCTATTCCCCTCCCTTGGGCGACGAGGCAGGGCACGCTTCCCAGCAGAAGTGAGGGGCGAGGGCCCGACCAGGGGAGGCAAAGAGACCCCTGGGAACCCCCCCCCTCCAGCCAGGGCTCAGTCGCCCCCGCAGCTCCTCGCCTCCCTTCCCTGCCCTCCCTCAGGCAGCAGCTGCAGCAGCAGTAGCGGCGGCAGCGACAGCGGCAGCAGCAGCAGCAGAAGCAGCAGCAGAAGCGGCGGCGGCAGAATTAACCCCCTTGTACTCTTTCTCCTCGCCCTCTCCACCCCACTGTCAGCCCGTGGATGCCGGCAGGGGCAGGAGAAGCAAGAAGCGGTCCAGGGAAGCTCCCCGGACAACGGAGAATCCAAAAGCCGGATAATCGAAGCAGGGCTGTTGAGATGGGGAGATGAGAAGGGGAGGAGGGTTTCTGGCGGTCACCACCTGTCCCGCCGCAGCCAGGTCACAACACGACATTGATGAAGTCACGACAGGGCGGCGATGAGATCACACTTCACGATGGCGCGGTGATGTCACGGAGAGATCACGGCAAAATCACGACATGGGACAGCCCCCAAAGATGATCGGGCGGAAAATATGTATATATAGGCATAAATATTGCAAAGGGCTGTGACAAAATGGAGTCTCGACAGGGCACGGTGATGTCAGCGATATGGCGCGATGGAGTCGCGATAGGGTCCCCCAGGTTTGTCGGCATCGATAGGCACCGTCTCGGAGAGGCCCCGTCTGGGAGGTAGGGGGAGGACCTGTAGGGGCTGAGCTCACCAGGCTGCGGCCCCGAGCGGTGAAGTCTTCTTCAAAGCTCGTTGCTCCGGGAGCCTGGGGCCGCTCGCTGCTCACGCCGCGTTGCCCCTCCGGGCTCCAGGCTGCTGCAGCTCCACCCCCACCCCCCGCAGAGCTCTCGGCCAATCGGCGACGACTTCACTCCAGGCGCTGGCCAATGGCGCGGCAGGGCGCTAAGCCGTAGGGGTGCTGCCGCCGCGGCCATCTTGCTTGTGGGTATGCCCGAGTCTCGGCCGCGGGGCTCGCGCAGGGCGCGCGGAGGAGCGGACCGCCTGTGGGGAGCACGAGGCGACCGGCCGGGCGCCCAGGTCCCCGCCTCGTGCGTGGTCCTGCCCCCGCAGCTCTGTCCTCCGCCCTCGGGCGCGCGCGGCTGGCATGGAGCTTCCGGGGGGCGGGGAAGGTGGGCTGGGCCAGCATGGGGCGTGTGTTTCCGGGTCGAGACGGTGAGGTGGGAGGAGGCGGTGTTTCCGGTCGCCGTCGCTGTCCAGGGAGACTGAGGCGAGAGGGGAGCTGGCCGGGTGGGGACCCCGCACTACCTTCTTCCCTTCTCCCCGGGTGAGGGGAGCGAAGGTTGGGGCCCGACCCTATGGACCGGGAGGAGGCGGAGGCCGCCGAGAGCCGGGGCCCCGCTGTGTGGCCTTGAGCCCCGGTAGGTGGCCGGGGGCTGCTGGCTGGCAGGCCGAGGACCCTGAGCTCAGGGGAGGGGGCGAGCGGATGGGCTCTCTGGGGGCGGGGGCGTGCGTTGGGGGGACCCGCCGTCCGGGTGTCGGGACCCAGAGGCGGCGCTCCCGACCCGGCTCGGGCCGCCAGCTGTTCTGGCTTTGCCGAAGCGGAGACGAGTCCCTGACTGAACACCCGCCTCCCGCCTCTGCTTTCGGGGTTCGGGCCTGACGGTGCAGCTCCCCCCGACGGTCAGACCGACTCGGCCCGGCTATGGCGCTGCCCCCCCCTTTCACTTTCTTGACTTCTGCAGCTTAGCCCGTGGCGGCCGTCGCTGGTGCCCCCACCTGAAGGGAAAGTGGCCGCAGGTGAGGGGCGGGGCCGACGCGCTGGCGTCTGTTAAGATGCGGAACCGGCCCGGCCCGGGCGATGGTGCCCACCGCGGCGACAGCGGGGAGCTGAGGGGACGGGAGCGAAGTCCCGAGAAAGCCGCAGGCGGGACTCCAGGACGGCTTTGCCGGGTCTTCAGGGCTCCGAGGCTGTGCCCAGCCCACAAAAGATGGAGTTAGCAAAGAGCGAGAGCGCTTCACTGAATGTGATCAACAGACTGAAGCTAGGGACGCATTCGAAAGGCGACCTCTCAGAACAATCTGGTCATTTCTCCAGCTATTTGGAAAACAAAGCCTGCAAATATAAGCAAAGCTATTCATGGCAGTCTGTTCTGTAACTTTCCCAAATATCGGAGCCGTTCCCCGCCCGTAAGAGCTGTATTCTTGATTACTCATAGCAGCTGAATAGACTGTTTCAGGCGTGCTCTGTCGTTGTTCAAACATCTCTTATCGCTTTGTACATAAATGGAGTTCTACGTATGTAGCTGACAGACTGAACTATGATACATCCCCCTCAACCTGAAGTATTAAGTAAACATTACCCCCTGCTCTGTCTGAGCAGCTGCTGCAACAGAGCGTGCTTTTTATTTCGGGTGTACTTGTAACGCCCTAAATGCCAGAACGATTGCGAGCTTTTCTAGATTTTCATTTGTCAAGTATTGTGGGGGTGTGTGTTCTCTTCTGAGTTGTTACCCTTTGATTCTTTAACAGTCCTGTCAGGTCTCGGTGATGGGTTCCTACCTTCCTCAGCCAGCCCTTGACTGGCCCTCACAGGGATTTGTGCCCGAGGCATTTGCAGGTTTCTGAGGAAGAACCGGTTGGGAGATGACATGAAATTAACTCTCCCTCTCAGGCATGGTTGTAAGACTTTGCACTTGCTAATCCACTGGTGTTTATTACTCCCGTTTTCAAAACCTATTCATTTCTTTTATGCTTCTCTCGCCCACCTATCATTCTATTGATGACAGGTGTTGAGTCACCTTGAGTTTAAAATCCTTTTGTGGTAGGCAGAAATGTATTGGGTAAGATCCGTACACACACACACACACACACACACACGCACGCCCAGATACACATGCACACTCACCCATTCCATCTTGGCAGGATAGAGTGCGTGTTGTATATACTTTCTAACTTAGGCTCCATTTCACAATCTCCCAAGCATGTCACTGGCCCACATACCTTCTCTCTCTCCCTGCTCCCTTATATGTGACTGCAAAACAACTAGAAATAGGATTGGATGGAAGTAAAAAAAAAAAATGAAGTCCTTCAGATGCCTAAGGCTCAATGAAAACCTTTTTATTTTTCTTAATTTTAATTATTTAATTAATTTATTTATTTTACGTTTTGGGTCACACCCGGCGATGCTCAGGGGTTACTCCTGGCTCTTTGCTCAGGAATTACTCCTGGCGGTGCTCGGGGACCATATGGGATGCTGGGTATCGAACCCAGGCTGGTGTAGGCCATCCCTGTGCAAGGCAAACGCCCTACCCGCTGGGCTATCGCTCTGGCCCTTGGCTTTTTTTTTTGTGAATTTCTAATTATTTTTAAACAAAGTTGTTCATGATAATTTCTTACAAACATTCAATATTCCAACACCAATCCCGTCTCCATTGCACCTTCCCACCATCATTATTTCCAGTTTTCCCAACCACCCCTATAGCAGACCCTCAGTAATTTATTTTATGTTGTGAAAGCCTTTTCTTTGTTTTTTGACCACACTTGGAGGTTCTCAGAGGCTACTCCCAGTTTGGTGCTTGGAGGTTGCAATGGCTTAGTGACATTGGTGCTCAGTCATGTAGTGCCAGGGATTGAACCTGGCCTTCCTGGCGTGAAAAATATCAAGAGCTTTCTTTTGAGTGGCTTATACCTCATTGTTGCAGTTCTCTAGGTGTGTGCTTCCTGCTTCAGCAATGCTATCCAACTTCCACAATATGCAATACCAATCTTCCTATATGCTGACTGAAGGTAATAATTGTCAGCCTGTGCCGGGTACTGGATGTGGATGATAGGTGCACATTTGGGGCAGAAGATTTTGCATTGCTTCTGTAGAATTCAAAAGCATCAAAATGTTGCCAAGTTTATATAATCATAAAATATAGGGGAGTTGTATAAGAGAAGAAACTGATTGAAAGTCTCTTGGGGTTTAGGGAAGGTTGGATTTAGGCCACATATGGCACCTGGCAGTTCTTAAGAGTTGCTGCTGATTTTGTGTTTGGGGATTCTTTCTGGAGGTGCTAAGAGGGTCTTGTGATGCTGGCAATTGAACAGTAGTCAGCTATACGCAAGGCAAGGGCCTTAATTTCAATACTCACTCTCTGGCCTGAAAATTTCCTCTCCTCCTTTTCTTCAAGGTTCCTAAATCCTCTAGCACTTTGATTACAGAGGAGGGAGCCTGATATCTTGGTAGGAACTGTGTAAATATTTGTTGGTGTGCAGAATTCAAGCCAGGAATTGCAGTTGACTCTAGGAATCAGGGAGTTGACATTAAAACGTCCATTAAGGGGACTGGCGGGATAGTACAGCAGGTAGGGCTCTTGACTTGCACCTTGCCAATCTGGGTTAGCTCCCTGGCACCCCATATGGTCCCCAGAGCCTGCCAAGAGTGATCCCTGAGCACAGAGCCAGGAGTAAGATCTGAACATTACCTGGTATGACTCCCAAAACAAAAAATAGCAAAACAAAAAATAACCCCCCCCCCAAAGTTACGTTAGATAGAGAGCTAAGGAGTGGGGAGATAACTGAAAGGGCTGGAGTAGTGCTTTGCATGTGGGGGTTCTAGGTTAGGACTCCAGAACTGCACGGTCCTTAAGGACTGCTGGATGTGGCCCAACTATCAAAATAAAAAGTGTAAATGTTTATATATTAACGTAATAGTGGTGGTTTAGCAGCACACTGGAGAGTGCATCTCTTGCCTAAAGATCGTCACACAATAAATTTTTAAAATATTGGTGCCGGAGCGATAGTCCAGCCGGATAGGGCGTCTGCCTTGTACGCGGCCGGCCTATGCTGGCCTGGGTTTGATCCCCGGCATCCCATATGTTCCCCCGAGCACCGCCAGGAGTGATTCCTGAGCAAAGAGCCAGGAGAAACCCCTGAGCATTGCGGGGTGTGACCCAAAAAGAAAAAAAAAAATAAATATTGGTGCTGAAAAAAATATTGGCACCAGAAGTAAGGATGCTTGCACACAACCAACCTGAGTTTGATCCCCAGTATTGCATATATATATATATATATATATATATATATATATATATATATACATATATATATCTAAATCGATGAATAACGGGATTCAAGTGATCAAGTGATATATATATCCTTGCTTCAAAAAATAAAGGTACATGAGGCTGTACACTACCTCTCCAGCGTGTGTGTATATATACACCTATGTATTTATGAATATATATACATATATATTATATATCTGATATATCTATGTATCTGAGATATCTCAGGGTACCTTTGAAGGTCCAATCTCTGGGAAAAAGATCTGAGTTTCAGTTCTAGTTTTGTCACTAACAGCTTTGTGACAGCTTTGTGACTTTAGTCAAAACACTTTATCTATAAAAAAAAGGTTGGACCTTCAGAGATGCCACAGTGGGATTAAATTGAGCATAAATTGAGCATATGGAGAAATGTTGGGTTCGAATTTATGACTTCATACCTGTAAGGGAGGTGCTCTACCACTCAGCTGTCTACTGATTCTCTTGCTTTTATACATATATACATACATATATATATACATACATACATATATACATATATATATATACATATATATCTTGTTTCTTGCTTTTTGGGTCACACTCGGCAATGCTCAGGGGTTACTCCTGGCTCTGTGCTCAGGAATTACTCCTGGTGGTGCTCAGGGGACCATGTGGGATGCCGGGGATCAAACCTGGGTTGGCTGTGTTCAAGGCAAACGCCCTACCCTCTGTGCTAACGCTCCAGCCCCTATTTTTTTAATCTTTAATTTTGGAATTTGGGGACTACACCAGGCCGTGCTGAGGGGCTTACTGCTTGTTCTATGCGCAGGGATCACACCTGGTGGGTTGTGTGTGTGTGTGTGTGTATGTAGGGGGTGGGGAATGGGGGGTTGCACACCTAGTGGTACACTGGGCTTGTTTCTGGCTCAGCTCAGGGGGCATTCCTGGAGGATTGGGAATGGGAGCATCAAACCCCCGGTCTGCAAGGCAAAGGCCCTCCTCAGTGCATTATCTCTCCCGCCTCTCCTGGAGGGTTTTAGGATACCATATGCAGTGCTTGCTGGCAATTAACCTCAGTACCATCTCTCCATTACTGTTGCTATGTTTTTATCCTGTTAATTATAGACAATGTCAAAGCTCAGGTTTAAAACTTATGGCAGGGATGAGCAGTGAAATAAAACCTTAAAAATCTTCCCTAAAAAAAAAAATAAATCTCTTCCCTCTAATCTCTCACATTCCCTAGTATTGCCCATTTCCAGGAATCAATTATTAGTGTATATAATTTTTTTTTTGTCTTTCTAGTGCATTAGTTCTGCCTATCTGGAAGATCATGGAGAAGAGGCTGGGAATTAAGCCAAGCTCTGCATCCTGGATTTTATCAGGAGTTTGTTGGCAGGCATTCCTGAAGTGTTTGAGAGGCCTGTACCTGTTTTATACTTGCTTCTGCTTCAGTGTGCTGTGGTTGTCAACAGGTACCATTTTCTTTTATATATTTAAGATTTATTTATTTTTGGAGCAAGATAGTTTTTAATTGAATGAAACTTACTTAGATGTTAGGGAGAAAGAGGAAATACGTGTTCAAGAAAAAGGGGCGGAGCTGGAGATGGATAGTCCAGCAGGTACCATTTTCTTTATATCACTTGATCACTTGAATCCCGTTATTCATCGATTTGCTCGAGCGGGCGCCAGTAACATTTCCATCGGACCCTATCATGTGCCAATGTAGCCCAATGGCATCTATGGCATCTTAGTTTCTTTATATATTTAAGATTTATTTATTTTTGGAGCAAGATTTTTTTTTTTTTTTTGCTTTTTGGGTCACACCCGGCGATGCTCAGGGGCTACTCCCTGGCTCTGCACTCAGGAATTACTCCTGGCGGTGCTCGGGGGACCATATGGGACTCTGGGGATCGAACCCCAGGCCGGCACAGGCCGGTTGCGTGCAAGGCAAACGCCCTACCCGCTGGGCTATTGCTCCTGCCCCAGAGCAAGATAGTTTTTAATTGAATGAAACTTACTTAGATGTTAGGGGCGAGAAAGAGGAAATACGTGTTCAAGAAAAAGGGGCGGAGCTGGAGATGGATAGTTCAGCAGGAGGGCGTTTGCACGTGGCTGACCTGGGTTCAATCCCCAGCATCCTATAGTAATTCCTGAGTGCAGAGCCAAGATAACCCTTGAGCATCGCCAGGTGTGACCCAAAAAAAGAAAAAAAAAAGGGCTTCTCTAGTGTGGACTAAAGCCTCTAGTATTAAGCATTTTTTTTAAAGAATTTTTTTAAAAGAATATGTACTCTGAATCTTTCAGTTCATTTATTCATTTTTTTTTTTTTTTTTTTTGCGTTTTGGGTCTCATACTGCTCAGGGATTACTCCTGGTGGTGCTTGGGGACCATATGGGATGCCAAGGATCGAACCTGGG
>JAJIBD010010786.1:0-54927 GCA_021461705.1 Cryptotis parvus | reverse complement strand
TAGCCTACCTGGGTTTGATCCCTAGCATTCCATATGGTCCCCCGAGCACCGCCAAGAGTAATTCCTGAGTGCAGAGCCAGGGTATACCCCTGAGCATTGCTGGGCTTAACCCAAAAAAGCCAAACAAAAAGCAAAGAGAAGAAAATTGCATAACTGGGGCCAGAGGGTTAGCACAGGGGAAGGGCATTTGCCTTCACGCAGCCGACCTGGATTCAATCCCCGGCATCCCACATGGTCCCCCTGATCATCGCTAGAAGTAATTCCTGAGTGGAGAGTCAGGAATAACCCCTGAACATGGCTGGGTGTGACCCAAAGAAATAGAAAGGAAAAAAGAAAAGAAAATTGCATGACTTTGCAGAACTATTCTTTAAGAAGCATCTGAGTCTTGTTGGTTTAGCCTGTGAATTTTCATAGATCCTAATTCTCTCCTTCCTATTAATCCTCAGTACTGATGAGTTCTGAACCTCATTTTCAGCAGAGAATGTGAAACCCACCTATATCTGGCTCATTGAAAACAGTATCTGGGAGGTAGCTTTGGTTAACGATAGAGCCTCAAAGACCAAACTGACCAGCTCAAAAATATTTTTTTTTATTTTTAAATTTTAAAAAGAGAAATTCTCATTAAAGATGATCCAGAGATTAATAGTTAGAGAGTTTTTCCAGACCTTCCGCACTGTATCCCTGAGTGAAGTCAGAAGCATAATCAGCCATATACAGGGATGGCAGCCCTCAGCTTCCGGCTCACCCATCCCTGCCACACCATGCAACCATCCTCTGGGAATCTGCCCTGCACCTTCACTGAAGTATACTGCACAAAACAGCTATACTGGCCAGGGTACTTCAGGCCGTGGTGCAACAACCATGAATACTCAAAGGCTTAATACAGTGAAGATGGACTTTTGTCTTCACCTCATAGGCGTGGAGAGCGATAGTGATCCCCTTCAAAAAAGATTTGAATATCTGGGCATTCCTCGGTGCTCTCTGACTTTTCCCTTCCATTCTTGAGAAGGAAGGGACCAAGGGAAGGGAGCAAGTCAGTCAAAGTCTTTGACATTCAGACTCCTCAGGGTTCGGCTGCATGACCTCAGTCCCCACGGCAGTCCAGGAAATGTTGTCTCACAGAGAAGCCAGGCTGGTGAGCCCACAGGACCATCTGCACTGCCTTGATCACAGGAAACACACAATCACATTCATGACAGAGCTGTGGAAACACAGAATTAAGCCAAGCAGGACTCTCATACACTGTTGGTGGGAATGTCGACTTGTACAACCTTTCTGGAAAACAATATGGACATTCCTCCAAAAGACTAGAAATTGAGCTCCCCTTTGACCCAGCCATACCACTCCTGGGAATATACCCTGGGAAGCCAAAAACACACAGTGGAAACAGAATCCGCACTTTTATTTTCATAGCAGCACTATTCACAATAGTCAGAACCTGGAAACAATCAGTGCCCGAGAACTGATGACTGGATAAAGAAACTGTGGTACATCTACACAATGGAATACTATGCAGCTGTCAGGAAAAATGAGGTTATGAAATTTGCCTATAAATGGATGGACATGGAAAGAATCATGTTGAGTGAAATTAGTCAGAAGGAAAGAGAGAGACATAGAATGACTGCATTTATTTGCATGACATAAATATAACAGGTGATCTTACCAAAAGTGGAAATTACCACAAGCGCATGGGAGTCAGAGGTTAGGTAAGATAGAGAAGGGAACATGTGTGAATAAATGTCAAAAAGGTCTGATACCAACATAGAACTGAGCATTAAATACAGACAAAAAATGCAAATGATGGCTTCTAAGTGTACGTGAGTGCAACCCACAATGTGTGGGAGAAGGAGGAGAGAGAGGGGGAGAGAGAGAGGAGATAAAGAACCTGCCATTTAGGCAGGACATGGGAGGGGGTGAGGGAATTGGGGACATGGGTGGTGGGTGATGGGAACTGGTGGAGGGCGGGTGCTGGAACACTGTGTGATGGAAACCTCTAAATGTGAACAACGTTGTAATTGTATATCTCACAGTGGTATAATAAAATGTTTTTTTTTAAAAAAAAAAGAATTAAGCCAAGCAGACTGAAATACAGGCACTCTCAATCAGGTCTGCCTTAAGTTCAGTTAAAACAGATTTTCCAAAAGTAAACATTTTCCAAAGGCATGAACCCACAATGATAAAGAGAATGGACGAAGAGACGGTAGTGATTAGATATCAGAAATTACAAAACAAATGTCCAAGTGGATCTTGGGTACTTCAGGAAAAAAATACAAACTAAAATCTACGAGTCAGAAGAGTGGAAGTCTGAGAGACAAAACCACAGATTGAGGTGCAGAACCCCTCACTTAAAAAGGGACCCCCTCACAGAAAAGACCTAGATATCAGAGGCATCCGGTACTTTGAAAATCAGAGAAGAAATTGAATTTAAAATGGGACTGTTGGGCGGGCGATAGCCCAGCGGTAGGGCGTTTGCCTTGCACGCCGGCCGGCCTGTGCCTGCCCGGGTTCGATCCCAGCATCCCATATGGTCCCCCGAGCACCGCCAGGAGTAATTCCTGAGTGCAGAGCCAGGGGAAACCCCTGAGCATTTGCCGGGTGTGACCCAAAAAAGCAAAAAAAATAAAAATAAAAATAAAAAAATAAATAAAATGGGACTGTTTTGGGGCCAGAGTGATAGCCCAGCGGGTAGGGCGTTTGCCTTGCACGAGCCGGCCCATGCCGGCCAGGAGGTTCGATCCCGGCATCCCATATGGTCCCCCGAGCACCGCCAGGAGTAATTCCTGAGTGCAGAGCCAGGAGTAACCCCTGAGCATTGCCGGGTGTGACCCAAAAAGCAAAAAAAAAAAAAAAAAAATGGGACTGTTTCAGCTTAGCAATGGTCTATCTCACAATGATCACTTGATCACTTGATCACTAGACTTCCCGTTGATCATCGATTTGCTCGGGCGGGACCAGTAACATCTCCATACGCACAATTAAAAAATTAATAAAAAAACAGGACTGTCCCCTTATTTCAGTGTCATACTGATCTCCGTGCCTTCCCTCAGTCCTTTACTCATTTGCTTGCTGACTCATGAATTCACTTATCCATTTACACGTTTGCTCACTCATTCACTTACTAACTCCACAACATGGCAGACTGAGCTGCATTTTCCAGGCCGAAAATGGTTTTGGCACTGGGGCTCGGGAACTCTCTCTCCTGAACCTTGGAGATGGATAGCTGTGAAGCTGTTATTGGGGGTATTGTGGTAAGTCTTCCCAAATGCATTTTGGAATTATGTGTCAGTACAACAATTACTGTGGGCAGAAACATACGAAGAGTGAAGCTGGTTGGACTGTCTTGGTGCCAGAGAATATGTCAGGGAAGAATGCCTTCCTGCAGCAGTAAACTTCCAGGAGTATCTTATTTGCTGCCATGAGTGGTCAAGCTTGTCACAGGCAAAGGGTAGAGGGAAAAGTTTGGGGAAATGTGTGCATTCTTTTTTTTTTTTTTTTTTTTGCTTTTTTGGGTCACACCTGGCAATGCTCAGGGGTTGCTCCTGGCTCTGCACTCAGGAATTACTCCTGGCGGTGCTCACGGGACCATATGGGATACCGGGATCGAACCCGGGTCAGCTGCACTCAAGGCAAACACCCCACCTGCTGGACTATCGCCCGCCCCCAATGTGTGCATTCTTTTTTTTTATTTTTTGCTTTTTTGGGGTCACACCCTGCAATGCTCAGGGGTTTCTCCTGGCTCTGCACTCAGGAATTACTCCTGGTGGTGCTTGGGGGACCATATGGGATGCCAGGGATCTAACCCGGGCTGGCACAGACCGACCGCGTGCAAGGCAACGCCCCATATGCGGGACTATCGCCTCCGGCCCCATAATGTGTGCATTCTTTTATGAACAAGCCCCCTACCTCGAGGAAGCTAAAAAGAGAAACAGAAGAAAGAGTTTGGGTTTTTTTTTTGGGGGTGGGATTTTTGGGTCACACCTCACGGCAGAGCCTGGCAAGCTACCCGTGTCGTATTTGATATGCCAGATACCAGTAACAATTATAGACCTCATTCCCATGACCTGATGGAATGGTTTGAGGCTCTTTATGTTCCTGGAGCAAGCAGGTGCCCTTGGGCTCTACAGGTCATATGGAGATGTTACTGGTGCCCGCTCGAGCAAATTGATGATGAACGGGAAGACAGTGATACAGAGATACCCAGCGATGCTCAGGGGTTACTCCTGGCTTTACACTCAGGAATTACTCCTAGTGGTGCTCAGGGTACCAAACGTATGTTGGCCACGTGCAAAGCAAATGCCCTCCCCCACTGTTCTATCACTCTGACCCCAAAAGAAAGCATTCTTATAAACTCTCAGAGAGGGCTCAAAGGGTCTTTAGTTTGGGGTTTTTATTTTGCTTTTTTTTTTTTTTTTGGATCACACCCAGTGGTGTTCAAAGCTTCCTCCTGTCTCTGTGCTCAGGGATCACTCCTGGTAGGACCTTATGGGATGCTGAGGCTCGATCCCAAGTTGGGTGCGTGCGAGGCCAGCATGCTACCTACCCACTGTCCACTGTACTGTCTCTGGCCCCAAGAGTCTTTACTCTGGGTTTACTCCAGAAGCGCCTGCATATGTCCAGAGTTGCAGGAGTGTCTGTTTGGTTTCCCAACAGCTTCTCTGGAGGGAGTGAGGGGTCGAGCTTTGCTATGAATGGGTGTTGCATGACCCGAACCTCCCCCTCCACACTCAGTACCCCCTTCACTCCTTGTAGGTGACACTGGGTGTGCAGGACGCAGGTGACCCGCTGCTGGGATCTCCTGGCTCGGGTCCATGTGGTCTGAGCATTAGCCTCCCTGTGGAGCGCAGCCAGCCGCCCTACCACCCTCGAGCCTGTGCATGTACATGCTCACGCGTGTGCTCAGCCTCAGGAGGAGGTTAATAGAGATCTACAACCCTGGTTCCCATTTGCTTTGGTAAATAAATATATTAAAGAGGTAAGCCAAATTTATTCCTGGCAACAGCTTGCTGTGGGCCCCTCCCCCTCTTCTCAGCAGCTCCCCGCGCAACTTCAGCCTCTTCCACCCCACCCCCAGGCGTGACTTTCTCTCTTAAAATTTTATTTTTAATTTGTTGTGATGAATGAGTGACACCTCTGACAGCCGATTCGCAGAGATTAATAGAAACGACACAATATTTACGTCGGCGCTCACGAACAATTATCCTGCCATCTATCTCTGAGATTATCTTCCTGATTGAAAACTACTCATCCGTGTAATCGGAAATTATTTGGAATTAGAAGGGAATTTATAGCCCCCCAGAGCGCACTCTCTCCCCTGCCCGCGCCCACACCTCAGGCTCCATCATTCTCTTGTCCCTCCTCCGGGCCTCGGGTCTTCTCCTGGGCCTGTGTGATGGGGCTGAGAAAATTCTCTGCTTCTCTCCAGAGGCTCCTGGTGGGGGCAGTGGCATTTCTGTGGTATGATTGGGGGGCACTGTGGTGATGCTGGGGATGGACCCAGCATTTGCAGGGAGAACCAGACATTAGGTGTCAGAGGCCACAAGGCCGGCGCCTGAGCTCAAGATAGATGAATATAATCTGGTCAAAGAGGTTGCCGATGGTGGGGAGGAAAGGTGACTTTGTGCCACTGAAGCAATCTGCAGGAGCGTGCCCGGCTCCTGACAGCAAACCTGGATTGCTGCGGGCAAGCGGTGAGGCTGGGGCCCCTGACGCCGGTAGGCCAGTCTGGAGCTGGACCCTGAGAAAGGTGAGGGTACAGGCTTGGGGCAGAGGAGGCCGGATAAGCGTGTCCTGCGTGTGGGGAGAGACCAGAGCACCTGCTTGCTCCACTGGGGAGGGGGCACCGAGGCGGAAGGAGGGGTGTCTGCTCTGGTCTGTTTCATGGGGGGGAGGACACCCATTGGCACTCAGGGCTGACTCCTGGCTCAACTCAGGGGACCATATGTGGCTCTGGGGATCGAACCCAGGTGAGTCATATATAAGGCATGTGCCCTGCACGGTACTATCACTCGGGCCCTGGGTGTGTGTTCTGGGATCTGCTGGGGTGGGAGGGAGGGCAGGGAGGGAGGGTCAGGGAGAGGCCTGGGCTCTGAGTCCACCCAGATTTGGACTTTTCACTCTGCTGCTTCTGAATGTGGGGTCCCAAGCAAGGTTATAACACACACACCTACACACGCATGCGTGCGCACACACACATACCCTGTGCTTCCATTTTTGATCTCTCAATGCCTCCCAAGCAAGGTTATAACACACACACACACACACACACACACACACACACACACACACCCTGTGCTTCCATTTTCTTTTCTTTTTTTGCTTTTTTGGGTCACACCCGGCAATGCTCAGGGGTTTCTCCTGGCTCTGCACTCAGGAATTACTCCTGGCGGTGCTTGGGGGACCATATGGGATGCCGGGATCGAACCCAGGCTGCCACAGGCCGGCCGCATGCAAGACAAACGCCCTACCCGCTGGGCTATTGCTCCGGCCCCTGTGCTTCCATTTTCGATCTCTCAATGCCTCCCAAGTAAGGTTATAACACACACACACACACACACACACACACACACACACCTGTGCTTCCATTTTCGATCTCTCAATGCCCCCGTGGATGCCCCCCGCCCCCATAGGCGAGGACAGTGTGCAGAGGTGTAGCTCTCCGACTCCTGGGGTACGGCCAGGGTGAGTAAACTCGTAGGTGTGCAGTTCCCAGGTCAAGGAAAGGCTCAGGTCCTGAGAGGCTTCCAGCGAGAGACCCCTGACCCAGAAACCCCTCAGGAGTCAACATGCGGTACCCCCTGTGAGCAACCCTGCTGGAATCCACAGCCAAAGAGCAGAGGGTCTCTTGTTTGGGGGATGATGGTTAGAACCCCCAAACCATTCTCTGAGAACACTTTTCCTGAGAGGAAAGTGCTCTCAGAAGAATCTATTTGAGGGACATATCATGGAAGAACTGTTACCTTCAGCCTCCAGATTGTCAGTTCGTCCAGAAATGGCCTAAAGCCTATGTCAGGAAAATGAAATGTTCCCACAAACCTGGTAAGGGACGGGGTAGAACTGGGGGGCGCAGGCATCAGGACTCACAGGACCATCTGGAGCAGCCGGGCAGCAGCTCCAGACTCCGAGTCCCTGGCCGACAGGAGCTGGGAGAATAGAGCTGGCAGCAGATTCACTCCTCTGGGGGGGCCACACCGTGGCAGCCACAGGCCTGTGTGCTTGGTTGCTCCCCTCCACAGGGACCCCTGAGTGAAGAGAGTTTTGCAAACCGCTAAGGGAGCAAAGATGGGCATTGGACAGCTCCCCCAAAGCAAAACTGGGGTGAAGTTACCCCCTTAAGGGTATGCTGGCGAGATCAAATCAAGGAATCATCGGCCCAGGAGCTGCCCGTGGGCCAGCATCCAGAGCCTCACAAGCGGCTGGGGAGGCTGGAACTCGGCTCGCACCGGGCCCAGCTGACCATGGAGCCCCGAGGAGGGCAGATGGGTTTTGGGGAGTGGCCCGTCGCTTCTGGGGGTCCCGGAAGCAGCCGGATGAGACTCGCCCATCACACTAGCCACCATTTTCGCTGTCCAGACGCTGGGAGACTGCCTCACGACCAGATGAACAGAGCAAAACCAGTTCGAGGCCCAGGTTTGCGGCCGCTTAGCGTCCGCGCGGTCCACTAAAAAATAGTGAAACAGTGATGTCTTTTGATGCACTGCATTCCATGAAGAGCAGGAAAGTTTGTTGGGAAGGAGATATGGGGAGGAAAGAGATGACGTACAGAACCCGCCAAGTGGTTGGGGTGCGGGAGGGGAGGGAGGTGGGGACATTGGTGATGGGAGATGGGTTTGGGTGGAGGGTGCGTGTTGGAGCACTGTGGAACCAGAGCTCTACATGAGCATCTTTCAATTGTATGTCTAAAACAGTGTGGTAATATTTGGAGGGGGAAATAATAAAATTAAAAAAAAAAATAAAAAGTCTTATCTTAAAAAAAATAAATACAGTTAAAATTTAAAAAAAAATCAAGGAATCATCTACTGCCTTACAATAAATCCCTCCCCCCACCACACCACACACACATACACACACACACACACACACACACACACACACACACACACACACACGTAACATTTGTCCAGTGAGCTAGGTGTGCCCAGATCTTGGGCTCTTCCTTTGATCCTAATCTCAGCCACCAGGAATGAGATCACCACCATGGTCATCTGCTGCGTGGAAGATCCTCCTTGCCTCTGCGGACACCCATCAGCTTCTAAGTCCCCCTTCTCATCGCCTGAGGCCCGTGTTTGTGTGTATGTTCAGAAGACACAGGTGAGCCAGGGAGAAGCTACCCGGGAGGAAATGTGTGTGAGATACCATGTACATTTGCCCCTTTCATGGGAGCCTCTTTGGATGCAAATAGACGATTCTTCAGAGGCACAGGGCAGGGCCCAGGGACAGGCGCTGAACCTTATTTAAACGCGACAGCTAGATGTCTGTATTTGTTTGGGCCTGGGGATGGCAGGGCAGGGGGCACTGCCGTGAGGTGTGTGCTATTCTGCGGGGGCCTAAGAGCCGAGCAGAGACAGGGCTTATGGCATCCCATTCGCCCCAGCCTCGGGGCAGGATGCTGCTGGGGGCAGTGCTGGCGCTGCAGAAACACACACCCCGGAGCGAGGCCGTAGAGAACAGGCTCGGATGCTCAGGGGGCCACGGGGGCAGGCGCGAAAGTCTCGGGGTAACCAGCCTTAATAAAGGGAGAAGATGAGCTGCAGGCGGGGAGTGGGAGCGGAGGAAATGAAGGCAGGAGAAACAGATGCAATTGAACAAGACTCGTGGAGATGGATTTCCCTGCCTTGCTGCAAACTCAAATCCCAGTGCTCAGATTAATTAGCAAGGAAATATTTTCCTGTCTGCAGAAAAAAGGCTGCGGGATTGCAGTGGGACGTGAGGGTGGGCATTCTATCAAATAACCACTAATTAGGGTTACTTCCCACTGCTGTTGACATGCTGAGGACACGTTCCGGGCCAAAATAAAGTGGGGGAGGAGCAAGGCGGGGAGAGAGCTAGGCCAGGAGCCTCTCTGCTCTTCGTAGAAAACCGTTGGCTGGGACCAGAGAGGGCACTGGGGTCCCACACCTCAAGGGGCCGCGACAGCAGAGAAACGCAGGCTGATTAGCAGCCAGAGTGGCCGCCCCTGTCCGGCACCAGGGTTTCCCGGCTTTCTGCAGATGCTCTGGAAGAAGCACCGGCCACGGTAACCGTGGGTGCATCGTGTCTGTGGCCTCAGATCTGGGTGCTGAGAGTAAGGTCTTGGCTGCTGTTCAGGTGCTGCTTGATGCGCTTCTTCACACAACACACTGTGAACTCGGGGGCTGAGAGATTAGCCAGCATTTGCCTTATCAATGCTCCCAAGTCTGGGCAAATATTTTCAGCCCCTTTGTCTCTGGATAAAGAAACTGCAGCTCAGAGAGGGTGGATAACTGCACGGAGTCACAGAGCAAGGAGAGTGCAGCTGTGTTCTGAAGCCCGCCTGGCCCTGGGCCTGCCCAAGGCTGGTGACTCCCGACTTCTGTGAGTCCCTCTTCTGACCTCCAGCTCCCCGGAGCTGCTTCTCACCTGACGCCCGCAACATCGTCCTTTCCCCAAGGTTCCAAGTCATGGTTCGCTAAATTAGAGACCCCATAAACCAGTCCTGGACCCCTCCCCTCAGCCTCTTGGTGACCCTGGCGAACTGCTAGTCCCTGTGGGGGGCGGCCAGCACCTTGTGCTCTGACTTCCTTGCAGCAGGGCTGGAAGCCAATGTCTCTGTGAAGAGGTCTCCACTGTCCTTCTGAGCCCATTTCACTTGCTCCCTTCCCCTTGAGAGCGAAGCCGGATCCCTAGGGTGCCCCATAACTCTCAGGGGAGTTCCTGCCCACCGAGTCCAATTCTTCCCTGCAGTTTTTATTTTCCCCTTCTCAAAGCTTCATTTTCGGGCTTCTGAGTCTCTCAGTAACGTGGTCTCCTGTGCGCTTAACTTACAAGTTGCTTCAGGCCAAGGCCTGCATCTTCCTTGCCTCTGTGTCACTTGCTCTTGACATGTTCCCTGGGACCTGGGGATGCTCTGTGAAGGTTGCTGAGTGAGGCAGCGCATACCTGAATTCCTCTTTAAGTGCCTTCAGGGCCAGAGTGTTAGTATAGTGGGTAGGACACTCGCCTTTGCACGCCTCTGACCTGTGTTCAATCCCCAGCATCCCACAGGGTTCCTCAAGTCCCTCTAGGAGTGATCCCTGAGCCCAGAGCCGAGAGGAAGCCCTGAGCACCACCAGATGCGGCCCGACCAAAATCAATAAATAGTTCACTTTTAGCTTGCCTTGAAATGTTCCCCGATTTCCCATGCTACCCCTGATTTCCCTCTGCCCTAGGGGCAGAGGGTAGACTTTTGCCCTGTTAAGTACTGGACTAAGAAGGCCATGCCCTCAAGATCTTTCTACCCCTGCGCAACCAGAGTCCCTGACTGATCAGTGAAGGGAGATCTTGCTGCAGTTGCAGATAGAGAGGGGTTAAAGGCCTGTTCCTGTGGAACTTGGGAGCATTTGGGAAACCAGATCCAGGCTGGAGGAGTTGGACCTGGACATACCCAAGGTGGGGTCAGGAAGGGGACAGCATGGCAGGGAAGGAAAGGGTGTCCTGAAAACACTTTCTCTGGTGAGTCCTGTGTGAGCAGAAGGAGCGTATCCACAGAGGGGTGAGAGAGCAGAGCAAGTGGGTTACCTAAAAATAGCAGGGCTGCTCCTGCTCTGTGAGATGTGGGCTTGGCCACTCTGGCTGCGCTAGCTCCCCGCCGCCTACCTGGTGGGGGAAGAAAAGAATCCAGTGATTCCCCCCAGGATGGAACATTTGCACCCCATTCTAGAAGAGGTAATAGGACGGGTGAGCTGAGCAAGACATTCTGGAAGACTCAAAGGCTCAGGGCTGTCTGTGAGGCAAGAGAGATGCCCCCCTCACTAGCTAGCACTGGCCTCCGTAGATGCGATGTTGAGCTCAGGCCAACGCCAGGAGAAGGGCAGGAAGGCAGGTGCAGTAAACATTCCTTGACGCTGTGTGTGATGCCCCAGCCCAGACACACAATAGGTGCTCAGTAAGTACACAGTGAGGAGGTGGGAAGTGTCCGTCGCAGTCTGGAAAAGAGGCAGATGGAACCTGGAATCTAACATCAGTGGTTTTGAAGAGAAAGGGCGGATTCGGGAGCCAGACAGTCAGAGGTTGAGTGCCTGGCTCTGCCCTTAGCTGACTGGCCTCTGAGAAGTGACTGAAGCTGTCAGAATCTGTCTTCAGCAATAAATATAAAAACAGGGATCAATCAATCAATCAATCAAATAGGGGATCAGAAGGGCTGGGGAGATAGTACGAGTATTTGATAGTAAGGTATTTGACTTGCATGTTTGTGGCTGACCCCTTTCTTTTTGTTTTTATTTTATTGAGTCACTGTGCCGTACAGTTAGAATGTACTGGATTCGGGCCGGAGGGATAGTCCAGTGGGTAGGGCATTTGCCTTGCATGCGGCCGACCCGGTTCGATCCCCGGCATTCCATATGTTCCCCTGAGCACCACCAGGAGTAATTCCTGAGTGCAGAGCCAGAAGTAACCCCTGAGCATTGCTGGGTGTGACCCAAAAGCAAAAAAAAAAAAAAAAAGAATGTACTGAATTCATGATCAGGTTTTCATCACATGGTGTTCCAACACCCATCCCTCTACCAGTGCACATTTCCCGCCATCAATGTGCCCCTTTATCTTCCTGCTGCTCCTCTACCCCTGACCTCCCGGCCGTGAGCACCACTGGGTGTAGCCAAATCTTTCAGCCCTGAGCACCACCGGTGTAGCCAAACCTTCCCCAAATGGGTACCATAAGGACCCATCTCTGAAGACTATAGGCATCACTCAGTGGCAAGAATGGGTTCTATCAACGATCATTATTTTTATTTAGCATCGTTTGTTGTGAATACCATTAATAAGGAATAATGTTGAATTCTTAGTGGTTAGAATATTATTTTAAATAAGAACTCAATTAATAATGCAAACCCCTGCTCCCGAAAATTGATGCATGGATTTGATGTACTTCCAATAAAAAATATCAGTAGGCTTTTAAAAAATAGAAATTGACAAACATCATTTAAAATTTATGTGGAAATGCAAAGACCTCATAATAAACTAAAACAATTTTGTAAAAGATCGGGGTTAGGAGATTTACACTACCAGATTTCAAGACTTACTACAAAGCTACAGCAATAAAGCACTGGCCTAGAGATCAGCATATTGACAGATGGAACAGACAGAAAGTTCAAATGTAAACCCATGGATATATATGGTCAATTGATTTTCTACAAGGAGGCCAGGGTTTTCCATGAAGAAAGGATGGTGTTTTCAATAAAGACTGCTGAAACAGCTGGATGTCCCTTGGGAAACAAACAAAAACTTCATTTCTTATTGCCTCACACCCTATACAGAAATCCACTAGACCGTGATGGCTAATTTTCCATCCAGGTGACTGGATCACGGGGGCCTGGATGTTCGGCTCAGCGCTGGTCTGCATGTTTCCCGGAAGGATACTTTCCGATGAGATTCCTATTCAGATTAGTTGATTGAGTCAGGCAAATTGTCTTCCTACATTTGGGTGTAGCTCAGGCAGTTAGCAGGAGGTCGATTTCTGGAAGGCTGGTTGGTGCTCCCGGACGTGGGCATGCTCCTCTCGCTGGACTGCCTTTGAGGGGCCTTTGCGTTTTCTTACCATCAGAACCCAACTGAAACCTCAGCTCTGCTTGTCTCAATCCGTTTTCAGAACAGAATCTCGTCATTGACTTCCTAGAGCTCAACTTGCCATCTTTTCCAGCAATTCGTAGAACTTTCCTACATGCATAATCATGTAAGCCAAATTCTTAAAATACTAGGTAAGTATGTGTTCTACTGTTTGAGCCAGCTTCCCAGACCATTTAAAGTATATTTTCTACAGAAGTATAGTTGGCTTTTGTGTACTGACCTTGAATCAAATACCTTGATAAATTTACTTGTTAATTTGAGTGGCTTTCCATCGATATTTTTTGCATTTTCTCATAGACAATCAGATTGCCTGCAAATGATGACAATTTTATTTCCTCATTTCCTATTCTGACACCTTCTATTTATTTTCCTTGCCTTACTGCTCTGATGAGTACCCCAGTAAAATGTTCCACAGAAGTAATTTTAGTAGACATTCTGGTCTCATTCCCAATTTCATAAAGGAAGAAAAAACTTTCAATAATTTGTGATTAAGTATATAGTTTCCTGTAGGCTTTTCACAGAGAGCCATTAATAAAGGAAGTTCCCATTTACTCTTAGTTGATTCATTTTCTAAATTGTGGTATAGGTTTTAGTAAAACATTGAGCCTCTGTTAAAATGACTGTCTGTTTTTATCTGAAAACACAGGAATTACACTACTTTGGTGGGGTTCCTCACAAGCCATGCTCAGGGAGCCGGGAGACTGCTCTTGTGATTCTCATCAGGATGATGGTTCAATCCGAGAGTCAAGGGTTCAGAGCTGCCCCAGGGCCCTATGGTTCCAGGGATCACCTGGGTCACTCCAGAAGGCTTAGGGGCCTCCGGCCTAAATCCAACAATGTTTAAGGGTCCCTGTGGCTTCAGGGAATTGAACCAAGGTCAGATGTATGCAAGACATGTGCCCTAACTCTTGAACTATCTGCCACCCCGTCAATTGTTGGAGGACATGTTTAGCTAATCTGGGAGTTTTGTTGTTTTGCTCACTCCCAGCTTAATCTTATTTAAGCCAATGTTCATTCTAATGAGATCTCTCTTCTATGTAAACACTTCTAGAGGGTGTGGCAGTTACAGAAGTCACCTTGATTGAATAACTTCTGACTTATACATCTACTAAGATTTCTATGTTTTCTAGATTGGGCACAGCTCCTCTTTATACCCACTGCACCCAACGTGGGACAGTTAGAATTTACCAGGAGACTACCACCCTGGCTACGCTGAGACTAAAGGTAGACTATAGGAAGGATCATACTAGTTTGCTCTAAGCAGGCGAGTATGACCCTTTCAGTACATGAGAACAAGATACTCAGAATCACCCTGGTGCAGATAATAATAAGAGCCTTGTGGGTACCATCTAGATTACATGAAGCTCATGAAGTTAAGATGTATTACTTTATATCAGCCCCCTCTCTCCAGTGTTTTACATAAGAGATAATCTCGGGATTAGTCCTTGGTGTAGCCTTTGTTTATACCTACAATAGGGTGTGTGGCACTACACTCTGTTTAGGGTTCTTTGTTGGCATGACAACCTCCCGATTGGATTACTTTGGTGTATATAAGGGGCTGACTTGAGGCCCTTTCACCCTTTTACTTTTTGCCTTTTGGTTCCTCAGCCTTCAGCTTTTGACTCCTGTGGCTTTTGGCTTTTGGCTTTGGTCTTTTTGCTCTTTGGCCTTTTGCTCCATCTTCTAGTGCTGTGGAAGAGCTTTTGTACTATTAAAAGCCATTTTTTTGGAACTGCACCGACTCGTGAGTTTTCATCTGTTCTCCCGGCCCTCGGAGGTAGAAGACAACCTCTGTCCTGACACTGTCGGGGACCCCGGCGGCGTTCCCCCGACATCTGGCGCCCCTGGGTGGGCATCTGGACATCCCACCAAGTTGCTGATGAACTTTTCCTGAAGCTGGAAGAAGAACTACAACCGTGAGTTAAAATGAGTTACTTTTTGGAAGTTTTTTCTTTGTTCTGGCTTCACCTTCTTTTTCAGGTGATAGCAGTAGTCGCGACTTTTGTGATTCCTGCTTGTCTTTCAGAGAGTCATGAAATTAAATCTAGCAGACAGATTTTAAGTCTTGACGATAACCTAGAGGAGGAACAGGAAAACCCAGAGGAGGCAAATTCCCAAGCTGAAAATCTCCCCAGAGTTAATACCCTCAATGGGGTAGATGTTCCTCTGCCAGATACCACAAGCTCTGATGAGGAAGAACGGGAGGAACAGATTAGCTCGAGTCAAAGAGCAAAGCGCAGCAATCTTTCTCATGACCAATCTAAAGATAAAGTAAAACCGATTCATGAAGACTTAAAAAATTGAGGCAATAACCCCGTTTAGGAAGGCTTGCGACAGGTTTGGAATATCAAGTCCTTATACTTTAAAATATTTAGCTGATTGGAGCGAAAGTAGTCAGTGGGTATTGGGAGACTTTGAAACGGTAGCCGATACTTGTCTAAACAAATCACAGTACATGCAATGGCATATGTGGTATGCAGATGGGGTTAACCAGAATATTGACACTTTTAAGAGAAAAGGAATCAGGCCATACTATAACTTTTGCCATGCTAAAAGGTGAAGGTGAATGGAAAAACAAAGCAAAACAAGCGACATTACCTGAACCTATTTTAAAATTCGTTCGGGAGACAGCATTAAAGGCGTGGGAAAGAGTAGGTTCCGACCCAGAATTTCTAGGTAGCTATACAAAAATTTACCAGGGTCGTGATGAACCATACTTTGATTTTGTTGGGAGATTATGTGAAACAATCCAAAGACAGGTTCAAGACCCAACCACTCAAGAAATCCTAAAACGAAACTTAGCATATGAGAATGCTAATCAAAAATGTCGAGCATTACTATATGGTATTAAGGAAAAGGCTGACCTCATGGGGTATCTAAAGGCCTGTAGAAATGTCGGTTTAACCTCCCATAAAACACAGGATGATATAGAGGCTTATCCCATACAGCAGGAGGATCAGGAGGGGATGAAATGTCAGACAGCTCTAGGGGGAGAAACAATAAACTTCAAAGAATAAACAAACAAACAAAGAGAAACTATTCTAATAATCGCAGCTCCACCCCTCGGACGGCCCCACCTGGACCATGCCCAAGGTGCAGGAAGGGAAAACATTGGGCCAGAGACTGTCGGTCTCGGAGACGAAAGTCAGCCTCAGGCTTCATCTGGACAGATAACCTGCTTTAACTGTGGAGGGAAGGGGCACAACCGTAGAGATTGCCCATCTCCTAAAACTATCAATACAGGGCAACATCCTAATAATCCCTTTATGGGAAATATTACATGGACTCCCTCCCAGGTTCCACAAGTTCCGCAGGCTCAAATGACACCTATGCCTCCCTCGAATGCGGGAAACTGGGTGGGGGGCCAGCCCCCAGGCCCAGCTGAATCCAGGGGCACCCTCATTCATCCCACCTGCCCAGTATCCTCCGAATCAGAACCCACAGAATTACAATCAATAAATACTCTCCAGCCTACCACATCAGGCAGTGGCAGTCTCGACATTCTTTGCCCTAAGACTGTCAGCAATAGACCCAAGTCAAGACCCCTACATGCTAAAAACAGGGATAAAAGGACCTACTCCCCAGGTAGTATGGGTTTAATTCAGGGGAGCGATTGGCTGAAATTTAAGAGAATTATGGTGCATTTCGGACTTCTGGATCCTGAATCTCATGGAGAAATAATACTGTCAATATCTGTGCCAACTAAATGGACTTTTAAAAAAGGGGAACCACTTGCTAAACTATTATTATTTTTTTGAGGATCCGTATAGTCAGTCCGAACACCCTACAGCTGGTGGCTTAAACAGTACCAACCATTCTGCCAACTTCATTGTTGGTTATGCAGCCACACAGAGCCAAGCCCACCAGCCACCTGCTAACTATCTAGTTGGGTACACTGCCAGAATTTCTCAGGCCAAGCGGCCGGTTATACCCATTGAAATTTATAAAAGGAAATTCAAAGGCATGTTGGATACAGGGGGCAGACATATCCATAATCTCCACCAAGTATTGGCCCTCTAACTGGGCCCTAAAGAAAGTGTCCCATAGCCTGAGCGGGGTAGGCAATATCTCCTCCTCTCTTCTCCGACAGAGTGCGAGGTGGCTGCCGTGTATTGGCCCTGAAGGGAATGTAGCCATGGTCAAGCCTTATATAGCCCCTATGCCTTTAACTTTGTGGGGTCGAGACATGTTGGAGCAGTGGGGGGCAGTAATCCACATACCTCGTCCAATTCCCTGTCGAGCACCAATTCCAGCTCTCCATAATAAGCCTAACACCGGAGTAACCCTTTTTAATTGGGGCCGCTGTGGTTGAGCGCCCACCACCTATCCATATTCAGTGGAAGTCTGACAAACCTATATGGACACCACAGTGGCCCCTCAATACCAAAAAAATTAGAGGCGCTAACAAATTTAGTGGAAGAACAGCTGAAATTAGGACATATTGAGGAAGCGTTTTCAGAATGGAATTCTCCTGTTTTTTGTAATACAGAAAAAATCAGGCAAATGGCGTTTGCTGATTGACTTAAGGAATGTAAATTCTACTATGGTTCCCATGGGGAGCCCTACAACCTGGGCTCCCCTCTCCAGCAGCTATTCCTAAGGATTGGCCGCTAATTATCATAGATTTAAAAGACTGCTTTTACAGCATACCTATCCACCCAGATGATCGGAAAAGGTTTGCATTTTCAGTCCCTTCCATTAATTATAAAGGTCCTTTACGTAGGTTTCAGTGGACAGTATTGCCCCAAGGGATGACTAATTCACCTACGATGTGTCAACACTTTGTTGATGAGGTTTTTGCGACCCATTCGTGCTAAATTTCCTGGTGCATACATCATCCACTACATGGATGATATCCTGCTAGCTTGTGATAATTCCAGAGATCTCCAGAATTTATATAATGATGTAATGACAGTTTTACCAGAGGCTGGCTTACAAGTAGCTCCGGAAAAAATTCAGATGCAGCCTCCATATGAATATTTGGGCTATGCTCTTGACCGCCTTACAGTGCGCCCTCAAAAAATTTCCATTAGTCAGAAAGGGCTCAAAACCTTGAATGATTTTCAAAAACTGCTGGGGGATATCAACTGGGTGCGCCCCTCCCTTGGTATTCCTAACTGTGAGCTCAGTAACCTGTTCCACACCCTTGAAGGTGATCCTGCTTTAAATAGCCCAAGGCAGCTAACTCCTAAAGCTCAGAAGGAATTAGATTTTTTCATGGATCGGCTTCAAAAATCTTACCTCTCCAGATTTAATCCCGGAGAAAAGGTATGGTTCTTGGTCTTCAACACTCCCGAGTCTCCAACTGCTGCTATAGCCCAATTATCTGGACCGTTAGAATGGGTTTACTTACATAACAAGCAGAATCGTACTGCTACACCTTACCTTGAGATGATAGCTAACCTTATAATTAAGGGAAGATCAAGAACCCAAGTATTACTTGGACATGATCCCCATGTAATTGTACTACCCGACCCTAAAAAAGAAATTGAAGCTGTTTTACCACTAAGTGAAATCCTTCAAAGAGCTTTAGCAGATTTTTCAGGAGAAATATCTTATCATTATCCAGCTGGAAAAACCTGGGAATTTCTGAAAAGGACACCTTTTGTAATTTCCACCATTGTCCGCCTCCTCTCCCATTCCTGATGCTCCAGTGTATTATATTGATGGCTCCTCATCAGGAAGGGGTGGAATTACAGGTCCTTCGTTGACCACTACTGTACATACAAATTATAAATCTGCCCAACAAGTGGAACTCGCCACCCTGATACATTTACTATCCCATATCTGGCCCATGTAATGTGGTGAGTGATTCTGCATATGTAGTTGGTTTATTTCCTGGAATTGTTACTGCTTCTTTAAATGCCCATAATCCTGTAATTCAGGAGCTACTCCATAAACTACAAGATCTCCTCCGAAATAGAACATTCCCTATATACATCTCCCACATCCGTTCTCACAGCCGACTCCCGGGCCAATGGTTCGAGGAAACGGGCGGCAGATCTCTTGGCAGCACCAGTATTTAAATCAGCTGAGGAAGAGCACCAGACTCTACATACAAATGCCCGCCGCCTTCATGTACACCATGGCATCCCATGGAGACAAGCTAGACAAATTGTCCGCAACTGTCCTGTCTGTGCTCCTTTACATTGTACATCTCATGTAGCAGGAGCAAATCCTCGAGGTTTACAGACAAACCAATTGTGGCAGATGGATATAACTCATACTAACTTATTTCCCAACAAACCTTTCCTTCATGTGGTCATCGATACATATTCCCGGTTCATATGGGCTGTTCCTATGACGTCTGAAAGAGCTAAATCTGTTTGTTCATTTTTACTCCAGTGCTTCTCCGTCATGGGTATTCCCCATACCATAAAAACAGATAATGGTCCTGCTTACACCAGCAAAACCTTCAAATCCTTTTTGCGAGGAATGGCAGATCAAACATATTACAGGAATTCCATATAATCCACAAGGACAAGGAATAGTTGAGCGTGCCCACAGAACGCTTTAAAACTCAGCTATTAAAGCAACGAAAAACAAGTATGCCTCCAATGGATTCTTTATCTTTTAACATTATTCACCTTAAACTTCTTAAATATACCTCAAGGAGATCCCTATACCGCGGCTGAACGTCACTTTCAAGAAGATACGCAAACTCAAAAAACAGTCAATTCACCTATCTGGGTGAAAATTGATGATAAATGGATTGCAGGTCACCTCCTCATTCGGGGAAGAGGCTATGCTTTCATTTCTACAGACGATAACCCTGCCAAAAAACTCTGGGTTCCTCTGCGACTTGTTAAGACTAGGAATTCTCCAAGAATCAGAAAACAACTAATTCTTTCAATATAAAGTCTTAAATTTTAAATTGCAAATTGCTGTTTAAACTTCCTGGATTGGTTCATTTTAATAATGATCTTGTTTTGCAGTCTGTGATCATGGTTCATGTCTAATATCTTGCATTACAGCCTAAATATTTTCTTTCTTACAAAAAAAAAAAGGGTGGAAAAATGGGTGGACTCTGAGCACAGTGCTCATTACAAAAAATGTTTGCTAAATCAATGAAAAATTGTTTTTCTAATGATTCTGTTCACAGGATGAGATATTCGAATCCAGTAAACCTGTGCTACAGTGCTCAATACTCCGAGACTCCTAAAACAGTGCTTGCTAAAAATTTAATAATTTGCAAAACTAATTTTTTCCCAATGCTCTATTCACAGGAAAGACACTTTCTCACCATCATTTGCCGGCTTTCTATTCATGAAGCGCTTGACTCGTTACCATTTATCACCCTAAATGGGTCACATATACAGCTGTAAGATATTGATCGATCAAATATATGTGTGTGTGTGTGCATGTGGTGGCCACCATTATGTTTGTGATTAATGTTGTGTCTATGTTATGTCTCAACTACTACCTTCTCAATTTCTGACCACTACAAACCTCTATTACATTCATCAGCTCCACTGCTGATCCACTAGGTTTATCAATTTTAAAATCATCAATTCTCATACTTATTTCCCTGCTCCACCCATGTTGGAGCTTCTTTATGTTATTCTCTCCATCCCAGACTTGGATCCCTACAAAGCCTTAAAATCTCTACTTGTGATTAACCTCGAAAAGTGTTTTTTGTCTCGCCTAAGCTACAGGTACAGTTACCGGTGCCAATGTTCCCTTGCTGAAGAAGCCCTGCAAGACGCCCACACCGATGTTCCGGACACCTGTTCCAGCACTCAAGACTCCAGTTCCAGAATTCGAGATACTTGTTCCAGTGCTCATGAAACCTGATCCAGTGTTCCTGATAATACATCGAGTCCCTGATGATTGCTCTCCCGAGACTCATTCCTGTCTTCACCAATGCTGCTGTTCCAGAATCAGTTCTTCAGTTCTTCAGACCTTGTTCGGAGATGTGACTTCATGGGAAATTGACTCTCACTAATTTAGGACAATACAGGCTGTAGTCTGTTATGACCAAACAGCCAGAGACATTTTACTATGAACTTTACTCGGTTCAAAATTAATTCGGACATTGGGACAACATATGATATTACCTTGTAATTGGAATTGTTCCTTTTCTGTTTCTCTCCTCTGTATGTATTATTTAGAATACTTGGATTTTTATATTTTTGTAAACAAAAAGGGAGAGTTGTTGGAGGACATGTTTAGCTAATCTGGGAGTTTTGTTGTTTTGCTCACTCCCAGCTTAATCTTATTTAAGCCAATGTTCATTCTAATGAGATCTCTCTTCTATGTAAACACTTCTAGAGGGTGTGGCAGTTACAGAAGTCACCTTGATTGAATAACTTCTGACTTATACATCTACTAAGATTTCTATGTTTTCTAGATTGGGCACAGCTCCTCTTTATACCCACTGCACCCAACGTGGGACAGTTAGAATTTACCAGGAGACTACCACCCTGGCTACGCTGAGACTAAAGGTAGACTATAGGAAGGATCATACTAGTTTGCTCTAAGCAGGCGAGTATGACCCTTTCAGTACATGAGAACAAGATACTCAGAATCACCCTGGTGCAGATAATAATAAGAGCCTTGTGGGTACCATCTAGATTACATGAAGCTCATGAAGTTAAGATGTATTACTTTTATATCAGCCCCTCTCTCTCCAGTGTTTTACATAAGAGATAATCTCGGGATTAGTCCTTGGTGTAGCCTTTGTTTATACCTACAATAGGGTGTGTGGCACTACACTCTGTTTAGGGTTCTTTGTTGGCATGACAACCTCCCGATTGGATTACTTTGGTGTATATAAAGGGGGCTGACTTGAGGCCCTTTCACCCTTTTTTGCCTTTTGGTTCCTCAGCCTTCAGCTTTTTGGCTCCTGTGGCTTTTGGCTTTTGGCTTTGGTCTTTTGCTCTTTGGCCTTTTGCTCCATCTTCTAGTGCTGTGGAAGAGCTTTTGTACTATTAAAAGCCATTTTTTGGAACTGCACCGGACTCGTGAGTTTTCATCTGTTCTCCCGGCGTCCTCGGAGGTAGAAGACAACCTCTGTCCTGACACTGTCGGGGACCCCGGCGGCGTTCCCCGACAGTCAATTATCTTTTAATGTTAACCTGCTTTTTGTGATAATGTTACCTAGTTGTGATGTATTTTTCTTTTTTGCATAACTCTGGGTTTACTTGGTAGTAGTTTGTTTTCTTGCCTCCATGTTTGTGAAGGTTCCTGTCCTATACAATTTTTTCTTATCATTTCCTAATTCTAGTTTGTGTCTGATGGCACTGGTCAGGCTTGTCTCTCCTGTTTGGATTGGGTTAGGTTTGGGGGCCAGACATGGTGCTACCCAGGGCCTATTCCTGGCTTCGTGCTCGGGGCTGCTCCTGGAGGTGCTCAGGGGACAGGAGAGCCAAGGGTCAAGCCTCCTGGGCCCATAACTCAAAAGCATGTTCCCCAGTCCCTTGAGCTATCTCTCAAACCCAAGACTGATGTTTCTATTTCTTCCTTGAATCTTTGAGCAAACTTTTAATTTGTTTCGTTTTTTTTTTTTTTCACTGTGATGGGGGGGAAGGTGTTGCTTTCTGATGGGGCACACGCAGTGGTGCTTAGGGCTGATTCAGTGCTGGGGAGGCTCCAGCAGTGCTCAGGGAACCCTATGGTGCAGAAATCAAACTCAAGCCAGGAAAAGATTCCCACTCAGTCAAACTCATGGCCCCTGACTTTCTTCCTTAAGTTTTTGGAAGCATTTACCAATGAAGTTATTTGGGTCTGGAAATCATAGATTAAAGATATAGAATTATTCAGATTATCCATTTTTATTCCTTATATCAGTATAAATTTTTTATTAAAAAAGAAACTGCCCATTTAAATTGTCAACAATATGATCAGTATAGAATTACAATATTCTCTTATTTTTTTTTAATTTTGGGGCCACACCTGGCTGTGCTCAAGGCTTACACCTGGTTCTGTGCTCAAGGATTGCTCCTGCAATTGTCCAAGGGACCACATATGTTGCCAGGGACCAAACCTGGGTCAGATGATTGCAATAATTAAGTGCCTTACACACTGTACCATCTCTTGACATCTATTGTGTTTTCTGTTTTAGAGGCGCCACACAAGCGGTACTTAGGGGGCTCCGGACCACTCCCAATGATGTTCAGCCTGACAGTGGGCCTGGAGGTGTGGTGCTCAGGCTTGACGGTGCTTTGGAGCCCCCTAAGTCATGCCCAGGAGCACAAGGGGGAGGGCATGGGTGCTGGGAGATAGATGGGCATGCGTACTTGGCATCACACCCAGGGCCTTGCACATGCTAGATGTGTGCTCTGCCTCTCACCCTTCCTCCAGTTCCTAATTGATTTTTGTTTTGGTTTTTGATTTGGGGCCACACCTGGTGGTACTCAGGGCTTACTCTTGGCACTGCACTCATGAATTACTCACAACTGGGCTTGGAGGACCATGTGAGATGCTGGCGATCAAAAACTCAGGTTGGCTGTATTCAAGGCAAGCACCCTACCTGCTGTCCTATAGCTCTGGACCCCTCCTTGCTTCTGAAGGTCTGTATGACATGTAGTGATGACCCCTTTTCATTCCTGAAGTGAATGAACATTGTGGTTTGGTTGGATTTGTGGATCTTGCTAAGTGTTTATCACTTTACAGTGATAAAGATAAACTGTAAACTTTCCTAAAAGTCCATATACTTCTGTTCTTCTTATTTTTTTTTTTTTTTTTGCTTTTTGGGTCACACCCAGCAGTGCTCAGGGGTTACTCCTGGCTCTGCACTCAGGAATTACTCCTGGCGGTGCTCGGGGACTATATGGGATGCCAGGGATCGAACCCGGCCAGCACAGGCCGGCCGCTTGCAAGGCAAACGCCCTACCCGCTGGACTATCGCTCCGGCCCATATATTTCTGTTCTAACTAAGGAATTTTTGCCCTTTTCTGTTATTTCTTTTGCTCTCTCAATTCACTATTGAGTTTTAATTCTTGCAATGAATTTTTTTTTTTGCAAGTAAACATTTATTGCACAAATATGATTATAAGATAACAAGATATACAGCAACGCAATGGTATATCTTTGAAATTCACATAAAATTATTTATTGTATTTACTCTACAATAGGCCAGGATAGGCCTCCCACAAGGCAGGCGCCCCACCCACTGTGCTCTCTGTCCGGCCCTGAAAGCTTTGCTTATGCCCTGCCAACATCCCTCCACACCAGACATTCTATTGAGAGTCCAGGGCAGTGCCCTCACTTGAGGTCACCAAACTCCAACTTCAGGGTCCACCCACTACTGGGTTAGCGTTTTTGTTTGTTTGTTTGATTGGGTCAGACCCAGCAATGCTCAGGGGTTACTCCTGACTCTTCGCTCAGGAATTACTCCTAGCGGTGCTTGAGGGACCATATGGGATGCCGGGGATCGAACCCAGGTCGGCTGCGTGCAAGGCAAATGCCCTACCCGCTGTGCTATCGCTCCGGCCCCCACAAGGTTCTTCTTAATTATTATCTGCACCAGGGTGATTCTGAGCCTCTGCTCCTCTCCATTACAGCACTAGACTGTGTTCCATGTGTAGCCCAGGCTGCCCATGGCATGTTGCAGTGTGGTCAGTGGGTTGTGTGGTTTCAGAGGTGCCCTCAGAGACATCCTCCTCCCTGCCATCCCTGCTTTCATTCTTTTTGCTCCCTGATACATCTGGCCACCCGAGTATGCCACCTGCACAGAAGAGCCTGGCAAGCTACCCGTGTCTTATTTGATATGCCAAATACTAGTAACAATTATAGACCTCATTCCCATGACCTGATGGAATGGTTTGAGGCTCTTTATGTTCCTGGAGCAAGCAGATGCCTGTGCTCTACTAGCATGAGACAGGACATATGGAGATGTTACTGGTACCCACTTGAGCAAATCGATGATGAACGGGAGGACAGTGAGAGTGATACTCTATAATTCAAATATGTATTTATTGGAATCATGTCATATTTTGTGGTGAGAGAATATAAAAATTCAAAGACACCCGGGGCGGAGCGATAGCCCAGCGGGTAGGCGTTTGCCTTGCAGCCGGCCTGTGCCGACCGGTTCAATCCCGGCATCCCATATGGTCCCCCTGAGCCCGCCAGGAGTAATTCCTGAGTGCAGAGCCAGGAGAAACCCCTGAGCATTGCCGGGTGTGACCCAAAAAGCAAAAAAAAAAAAAAAAAATATTCAAGACACTTGGAAATCTTTTGATACAATATGTACATACCATATTCACTGATTTCTGGTATAAGCAGTTACTTGAGAGTCATAATCCTAAATTCTCTCTCTCGTTATTGTCCATCTACTGGGATTTACTATGGGATTATTTTATTCTATAATCTTAATTTTTTTATTTTGCTTTTTTTTTTTGGGGGTCACACCCGGCAATGCTCAGGGGTTACTCCTGGATCTTTTCTCAGGAATTACTCCTGGCGGTGCTCGGGGACCATATGGGATGCCAGGGATCGAACCCAGGCCAGCATAGGCCGGCCGCGTGTAAGGCAAACGCCCTACCCGCTGGGCTATCGCCCAGCCCCCTCTATAGTCTTAATTTAAAGGTGGACAACACTTTCTTATCCCTAGCTACACCTTTTCCAGTTACACCTTTTAAAAATTCTGATAGCAAGATTTTAATTTTTTATTTTATTTTTTAATATTTTATTATACAACCGTGAGATATACAATTACAAAGATGCTCATGTTTGGGCTTCGGTCATACAGTGTTCCAGCACCCATCCCTCCACCAGTGCCCATTTCCCACCACCCATGTCCCTGATTCCCTCCCTGGCCCTAGCCTGCCTCTATGGCAGGTTCTTTTTCTCTTTTCTCTCTTTCTCTTCTCTCTCTCTCTCCCTCTCTCTTCCTTCTCTTACGCATTGTGGATTACAATACATACATTTAGAGATTATCATGTGTATCTTTTTACCTATATTCAATGTTCAGTTCTAGGGTAGTATTATCCCTTTCGACAATAATTAGCACACTGTTCCCTTCTCTGTCTTACCTAACCTTAACTCCCACCTGTTTATGGTAGATTCCACTTTTGACAAGACCTCCTGATCCATGTTTTGCCTGACCTTGGATATTGGTATCATAATATGTATATATATTGTGTATATATATACATAATATATTTATTATATGTATATAATGTATATATTTATGTATATATACATAATATGTATATGTATATTATACATATTATATATATTTATGTCATGCAAATAAATGCAGTCATTCTATATCTGTCTTTCTCCTTCTGGCAATTTCACTCAACATGACCCTCTCCATGTCCATCCATTTATAGGCAAATTTCATGACTTCATTTTTCCTAACAGCTGCATAGTATTCCATTGTGTGGATGTACCAAGGTTTCTTTATCCAGTCATCATTTCTTGGGCACTCTGGTTGTTTCCAGATTCTGGCTATTGTGAATAGTGCTTCTATGAAAATAAAAGTGCAGATGGTGTTTCAGCTGTATGTTGTTTGGTTCCCAGGATATATTCCCAGGAATCTTATGTCTGGGTCAAATGGGAGCTCAATTTCTAGTTTTTGGAGGAATGTCCATATTGTTTTCCAAAAAGGCTGTACCAGTCAACATTCCCACCAACAATGGATGAGGGCCCCCTTTTCCCGGCATCCACACCAGCACTTTTTGTTCTTGCTCTTTTGGATATGTGCCAGTCTCTGTGGTGTGAGATGATATCTCTCTTGCAATGAATTCTTAAGTCATTTGCTTTCATCTTTCATGTTTTATGATATATTCAATTCCAAATATAAGATTTCCTCCAAAGACAGTTTTTAATTCACTACATAGCTTTTGCTCTGCATCATTTAGGAAGCAATACTTTCAAATTTTCATTGTAATTTCTTCTTTTACTTATCAGTTCCTTAACTGTGTTTTGCTTAATTTCTAAACACATAATAATTACCTAGCTATCATTGTGTTACAGATTTCTTGCTGAATTGCTGTGTTCATGGGGAAATGGTATGATTTCATTTTTAAATATGTTTTGGGAATTGTTTTTGTGGTTTTGCATAAGGTCAGTTTAGGCGTACAACTTGTGTGCCCCATTTATGAATGTTTGTTCATGGACCAGGGAGATAACTCAAAGGGCTGTGTGCCTCTTTTCTTCCCCATTAGCACCCCTAGATATGCCCCCTATATTTTTTAAATAAATAAAAGCATATTGTGAAGATGTTGGTTACGGGGTCCAAGATATTCCACCTGTTCGCCAAGTTGACAGAGGTACTATCTTTTGATTCCCTTATTTCTTGTTCTGTCACAGCTGGTTTTCATATCCACAGTGAATTTGACATGCGGTGCATATGCTTCCCTGTTTTTCACAACCCTCTCTCCATCTGCTTATTTACCTGCTGCCCTTCATACCAAGAGGAACCATGCACCAAGTTATACCCATACAGCCATTCATCAACCAAAACTTCCTCCAGCACAGAACAGCCCTTGCCCAGGTGGCGGCAGGAAAGCCCAGCCCTCTGCTGGTGCTCCAGTCCCATCTTTCCTGCAGGAGTAATCGACTTCGGAGAAGTCCGCGATCCCAGAGAGAGGCAGGGTCCTTACTCTCCTCCCAGAGTTCAGAGCTACGTGATGATAGAACCGCTTTGGATCTGGCTTAAAGCATTGCCCCTGGGAGAGAAAGCCCACAGAAGCCAGTGGATTCTTCTCTAAGCACACAGGGAAGGGGAATTTCAGATCACTCAGCTTTTGCTTAGTCTGGGTTCCCCCTACAAAGCTGAGATAGGACTGTTCCGTCCCTTTACTTTGGCAATGACTTAGGGAGCTGGGGAAGGGTCCAGGGAAGGTAAAAAGGGGAAGACCGAGAAGCAGCAAAGGGTAGGCTGAGAAGAGAGTCATTGCAGAGGCAGGGCTGGGAGAGGGGAGTTATCTCAGGCCCCCTCCGCCACACCCTGCAGGAGCACATTGCAGAATCTTGTCACTAAAACTGGGGACTGGGCTTCCCTGTCACTCTCCTGGGGAGGGGTTGTAGTGGGCCCCTGGGGCCATAAACCTACTGCCCCTACTTTCAGCACAATAAGTCCTGGTGGTGAGGACAGAGAAAACAGGAAATAGAAAAGAAAAGAATGATGAGGACGAGAGCGTGGACAGGCTTCTGGACACCTGGGGGCAGCTGAACCTCGAGAGATGGGCGCCAGGATAGTGGCTCCAGGTCCTACGCACCCTCTGATGTAGATCTCACATTTCTAGTAAAAGTCTCTTCTGGCATCCACTCTGCTTTTTAGCCAAGTATTGCTCGTTAATCTAGATCCGTCTTTCCAAAGTGGGCAACTGCCACTGACCTGAGGGCCCTGCAGTAAGTCAGGGGAGTGGGTGACCTCAGGTAACGCGGGGCGGGGGACTTTCTATTTGTTTGCTTAAACAAGGCAGATTTCCTGGGGCCAATGAGTGATTTCTTCTTTTGAAAAGGGGGCAGTAGGTCAGATAAGTCTCAGAAGCTCTCATTTAACCACAAATACCCATACTCCAAGCACGGGCTTTCTGGCTAATGACCAACCCTCCCCAGCCTGGTGCATTCCTGACAGCAAGGCCTTCAGCGCTGGGTTATTGCTTAACCCAGTCCACACACGCATGAGAGCGCATAGGCCCACGGGGGCCAAATGCAGCTCCTATAACAGGTGGGTGGCCCGGGAAGGCCCCTGTCGAGGAGGCCAAGCAGCTGAAACGCCAGGATGGACTCTGCCAGACCACTCCAGGCCTAAGGAGCGGCTCCTAACACATCCTCCCTTCGCTCTTCTCCACACGGGCTGGGGCTGTCTAGGCTTTCTGATTGTCCTTCGGAAAATGACTTTTGCCCACCTCTTTGGGATTTTCAACAACTCCAAGGCTCTGAGGTTTGAGCCGCAACCTGCTAGTACCTCTCTGCTTTAGTGTTCACTAACTTTGCCTTGAAAGCGCCTCTGAGGGTCTGTATCTGCCGCCCACATCCACAGCCCGCCCTGCCTGCAGCACAGCAGGTACTCAGTGAAGAAGCCTCCAAGAATGGCGTCTGCAGGCTGGCTGGGGAGGGTCAGCTGCCTGGGACAAGGGGACCCTCGGACTGGCTCCTCTTCCTGAACCACTTGCTAACAAGTCCTCACATCATCCACCCAAAGGACCAGGAAGGATGATATAATCGTATTGGGGAGAGAGAGAGAGAGAGAGAGAGAGAGAGAGAGAGAGAGAGAGAGAGGTCTGTGCCTGAGTGAGTCCAAAGCAGGTCTCTGGGGCGCCTCTGTGGGGGAGCCAAAGCCCTCTCCGGGCTCTGGTTTAATGTGTAAGCCATCACCTTCCTGAAGGTCAAGATGTCTTTTGCTGGGAGCGCTTTCACCTTGCTCGGTCTCCTTGGTTGCCACGTGCACTCCGACTGCTGCAAACTGCCCCTGAATCTCAGCACCCCGGTCCAGTCTGGGGCTGTGCCAAATGGCTTTCACCAAGATAATCTGGTGGTGCAGAGCAAAGCACACCTCGCCCATGGTAGCGCTGCTGGAGAAATCAGCAGTGACCAATAGAGACAAAAGCCGAGGGGCCTGCTGGGAAGTAGTGGTCAGTAGCAGGTGAAGGGAGCTGACTAGAGGACCGTGGTCTCATCTTCACTGGTCACACCAACTCCTGAGAGAAATCTGTAGCCAATGGCATAACGCGCACCATGACGAGTCTGTTTGCGTGGCAGGTACGTGGGTATTTATTGCCTCTTGTGTTGTTCTATATTTATGTTTCTCTTGGGACTAGAGCAATGCACAGTGGGTAGGTCGCTTGCCTCGCATGCTGCAGACCCAGGTTCAATCCCCAGCACTGCATAATAGTCCCCCAACCCCCCCCGGAAGTGATCCCTGAGTATGGATGCAGGAGTAAACCCTAAGCACCACTGGGTGTGGCCCAAAAACAAAAACATAAGACGAAATAAAAATGTTTCCATGGCAAATCACCACATTAGTAACTTCCTCCCCAGCAGCTCCCTATTTATGAGCTCACGGGAAAGAAGAGGATCCACTATAGAGCGTTCTCTCAGTTCCTGAATGGTTCTCAGGTTCTTACTTGGGACATATTTGCCTCTGATTCTCTTCCTGGAACACTCTTAGTCATTCTTCAAACCCCATTTCAAATATCCCCTTCTCAGTGGAGTCTTCTTTTATCTCCTCTTAGGAAGGGTCAGCTCTTCCTGTGATTGAGATCTGCCACTACCTGACTTGTCTATTTCCAACAAACCTGAGCAGGTTGCACCACATTTGATTTGCCAGCATGTGAGATTCACCCAAAGCATCTCGTTTCTTTGTCCTTAGCATCTGGCACAGAGTAGACTGGATTAGACTCGCAATAATGATGCTCTGTGAAGTCTGTTGGATGAATGAATGAATGTGTAACCTTCAAACAAGCTCTCAAAAGTGTATTCGTGGGAGAAATTTGTATATAAGGACTATGCTCATTAAAATTAGCTTTATTTATTCATTCACCCAAACTCAGCACGAACTCCATGTAGCTGCTATTAATGTTTCGTGTGATTTACTATAAGTACTGGAGATGTAAAAATGTGTTTCCTTTCAAAGGAAAGCACGGCTCCTTCTGCTTTTCTCCCATCCCGCCCTCCATTTGTCTGAATTAGTGAGGCTTTACTTAGTGCAGGTCTAGTCTGAACACTTGCAGGCTGGTTGCATGGAAATTTAATTACTTTGAATCGACTGATGGCAAATGCTGAGCAATCTATGGAGAAAGGTGATGGCGTTCTAGGTTATTTGTGAAGGAAAGTTCTCTGTGTCCTTGCAGGGAAATGGTGATGTCCTCCTGTGCCAGAGAGGCTGGGATGGGAACTCCCAGGTGCAGAGTTCGGGCTCAGGAGTCATTCTGCAGCCCTGCAGTATTCTGGTGTAAGGACCAGGAATAAAGAGCTAGGACAGGGGCATAGGCACTTGCTTTGCATGAGGTCTGCTCTGATTCCATCCCAGCACCATCTGTGGCCCACTGAACAATGCCAGAATGATCAGAAGAAGAAGTAGCCCTGAGCATTGCAGGGTGTGACCCAACCCTATCCTTAGGCTTCTGGGCCATTGAAATGACAAGCCATTGGTGCCACAGCTGAGCAGGTGAGAGGGCAGGTCTGGAGTGGGACGGGCTCTGCCCCTCTCCCAACTTAGCCTCTCTCAAGGTGGGATTTTCCAGGGCTGCCTCTAGCTCCATTTTCTCATCTGTGGAATGGGGAGAATGGTAATTCCTCAATCCGGGGTGACTATGAGGGGCAGAGGAGCAACACCCCCAAGAAGTATCTCCTCACCTCCCCAGAAGAGCCCCTTCCCCAAGGGCCTCCCCTGCCCTGTCACAGGGGGCATCACCATAGAAACCCCCTCTCTAGGTTTGCCTGGGGGTGTCTGGGCTCTGCCCTGCAAATCTGCTCTTGAACCCCAGGGGAGGTTCAGGTGGCGAGGGGAGTCCCCATCTGGCCCCAGCTCACCGGCGTATAGACCCAGTGCCCGGGAGTGTTCCACACCCCACTTCTGTGCCCCTCACGCTGCCCCCTTGTTCCTTAGCTCTGTCCTTGCCCCTTGTCCCATTGGCCTGAGAAGCCACAGTGGAATCATTTTGTGAAGTGCTGCTGAAACGTGCTCTGGGCCAGAGAGGGCAGACAGGGGTAAAGACACTTACCTCGCATGTGGCTGACCCTGGTTCCATCCCCAGCGCTTTACATGATCCCTAAGCATGGCCAGGAGTGATCCCTGAACACAGAGCCAGGAGTAAGGCCTGAGCACCATTGCACGTAGCCCAAAAAACCCCAAAAGAAAGTGAAAATGCACAGTGGATGCCAGGAACAACCACAATTTTTTCTTTTTTGGGTCACACCCAGCGATGCTCAGGGTTACTCCTGGCTCTGCGCTCAGGAATCACTCCTGGCACTGCATGGGGGACCATATGGGATGCCAGGGACCAAACCCAGGTCAGCTGCATGCAAGGCAAATGCCCTACCTGTTGGACTATCGCTCCGGCCCCAACAACCACATTTTTAGGGAGCCTGGAGGTCAAGACTTGGGATCTGGCTCAGGAGAGACACCGCGACACCACGACACTGGCAATGTATTTTATTTCCATGAAAGAAATGGAAGAAACAACAAAAAAAAAAGAGGTGATGGTGTTCACCGTCTAACATCAACTGGCGTGTACATTTAGGGATTGTAACTCATCCATCACATTTATTAGACTGCTCTGGGGGTGGGCCGGAGCGATAGTACAGGGGGAAAGGGTGTTTACCTGGCACATGGCTGACCTGAATTCCATCCCCACCATCCATATAGTTTCCTGAGAATCACCAAGAGTAATTCCTGAGTGCAGAGCCAGGAGTTACTCCTGAGCATCACCGGTGTGACCCCCGAATAAACTCATTCCCAGGGATTAAGTCACAGACTACCACTCCCAGTGATTGAGCCCCTAAGAGCCTGCATCACCTCAGGATTGGCTTTGGAGCCTCAGACCTGGACACCGCATGACTGGAATCCTCCCATTCCCATGCTCAGCCCCCAAAGATGGGCTTTTCTGCCCCCAGCTCCTTTCTTTGTGGTTGTAACAGAGCTTCTGCAGCTTTCCATGCCTCTGTCTCTTGATTTGCCCCTTATTCCTCCCGCCTCTCCAGACTCCCCCACAGTCTTGTCTGACCAGCATCCTCTTGCTGTATGGACACCGGGAACCCTCTGCAATATGGGGAGCCCAGCCAGCCAGGAATCACAGCAGGGCGAGACCTAAGGCAGATAAGCTTGCTCAAGTTCACCTTCTAGAATTCTCTGCTCCTTCCTCAAGCCCTCCAACGTCACACTAGCTGGCTGGAACACAGCCCATGTTGTCTATTGCAAGGTTACTGCCCATACCTGGCCAGAGTTTTGAGACATCTGAGTGGCCACCAGGTGACCAGCCACCCTGGGGAACTTTCCTTACTTGGGGTTGTCTTACCTCCCCCTTTTGCCCTCTCTTTGTGTTCCCCATTCATTAGCTTTCATTCATTCCCGAAACATTCGCCACCTGCTCAGATCCAGGCAAGGCATTGGCGGTCATGGGACAATGAATGATAGAAATGTGGGAAAGGGACATTCTCATGCCTCAGTGCCACAACCCAGAGCTGGAGACCAGAATGGGAACCAATATTGCTGTTCCGATGCGATGTGTATCACACAATCCTGGAGACAGACGAAGGTGTGGCTGTGAGGAAGAACTTGAAGGAGACAGTGTTGGTGCTGAGTTTCGGAGGCCGACTTTTTGTGTCGCAGGCAGGGGAGAAAGGAGAACGTTCCTGAGGACGGGCTCAGGAACGCAGGCAGTGGTGCAGCAGGGCTGAGATCCACGCAGAGGCCTCGGGCAGTGGGAGTAGGTGAGGCAGGAAGATCAGAGCAAACAGGGTTCAACTGTCCCTCACAGCACCAGGTTTTCACATCAGACAGACGCGGGTTCAAATCCCAACTTTCCCCCTTCTGCAACCTCAGGCCCCTCGTTCACTCTCTGCCTGTTTTCCCGGGTGAGGCTGGGGAAAGAATCCCTGTAGGTGGGTGGGTGGGAGGGTGAAGGCAGAGCCGCGGTCAGGAGAAACCGAAGCAGGCACACACTAGGGTCTACACACGAGGGGCCACACACCCTTTATTACTGCTTTGTTGCAGCAGGAGGCCTGAGGCTTGGGTAGAGGGACTCGGGGGGGCGCTGGGGGAGCCAGGAGCCAGTGGGCAGGAAGGGGGGCAGGGGGTGCACACTTGAACCAGATGCTGAACAGTGAGCAAGGTGGGTGCTCGGCGCACAGAGGAAGCTTGTTTGTGGAGGTCAGAGAACGTGAGCACAGCAGGGCGGGGACTCAGGTGACGGATGGACGACATTGGGGAAGGAGGGCTGGGCCTGGGAGCCTTTGGCTTCTTGGCAGAACCTCCCTTTAGGTTGGTCTCTGTTCCGGCACCTCCCTTCCTCTGAGCAGAGGGACTGCAGACAGGTGTCAAACGCTTTGCCCCCTGACAAATGGTCTCCTGTGGCAGAGACTCTGCTCCCGCCCATCTGCCCCCACCCCTCCAGGGCGGAGTGGGAGCCCCTCCTTGCGGGCACAGCTGCCTCCCAGGGGGTCGGCCTGTGCTTCCCACACCTCCCCTGCAAGAGGCCCCAGCCTGGAGCTGGGTTCCCCACCCTGTACCCTACCGAGTGCCCTCCCCAGGTTCTGGTGTATGAAGCCCAGGAACTAGCAGGGCCCCCTCTCTGAGCCCCTGAGTCCCCAGGAAATGATGGATGGCCCAGCCACGCCACGGGGCTGTGTTTCAGTCTATTCCGCAGCAGACAGATTGTTCTTTGCAGATAAAGTGGGTGCAGCCCTCCCTGGACTGCAGGTCCCTGCCCACCCCCTCAAGGTGCTCTGCTGGGGACTCTCAAAGGGAAATGAGCTGATAAGTGAGTGGGGGCAGGGACTGTTGCTTCTGTGGCCCTTCTAAAGGGTGTAAAGTCACCTTGACGCTGGGGCTAATGACGCGGGAGAAGCCAAAGGCAGCCCTGTGGCACCGAGCCAGGTCATGAGTAGAAGGTCCCGCGGATCTGTGGTTCGAGGCTAGCAAGACCCCACCTGCCTCTGCCCCTGTCTTTCCTGCAGGACTCAGGTGGGTCCGGCTCAGTCCAAGTCCTGACCTTCTGTCTCTTTCGTCTGCCCAAGCAGACGCCTGCCATTGAATTGTGTCCCCCGAATGATGCGAAGTCCTACCTGCATTCCCTGTGACTGCCACCTTGTTGGGAAGCGGGTTCCTCGCAGACAATCAGCTTAAGAGGAGATCAGTAGGAGTGGGCTGTCCCCAGTATGGTCAGGTCTGTATGAGAGGGCAAACTTTCATGGGGTCTGAGCAGTAGAGCAGTGGGTAGGGCACCAGTGCAGGCAGCTGGTTCAATTCCCAGCACCCCTAGGGCCCCTAGCCCTGCCAGGAGTGATCCCTGAGCAATGCTGGTGTGCCACCACCCTCCAAACAAAAGAAAGGAGAAACTTCAGGTTATACCCGAACCTTTCTCCCAAGTTCCTGCACTGTAATCTTCTGACCTCTAACCTGTGACCAGCCTCTGCAGCCAGAGTGTAGCTGACAGTCAGGTGCTTGCTTGGCTGGTGCTGCCGATGCCTCTGGAGGAAGAGCCAAAGAAACTAGAAGGCAGAGCGGGCAGCCAGCCCTGTCTGAGAGCAGGTGTGTGGGGAGGTCACGCCCTGCTCTCCGCCCTCCTCAGTGAGTGCCTTTTGCTGCTGAGACTCCTCCTCCTCCTTTGCCAAGTCCTTTTCTTCACAGCCAATCTGGACACTTGAGTCCACGCCTCCAAGAAGCACTTGTTTGCTGCAGGCAGGAACTAGGAGCTCAGAAACATCAAAGGATTCACCAGTTTCCTAAGAATAAGCGAAAGATGGAAGATTTCACCAGTCTCTGCTTTAACTGCTCTGTGTGTGTGTGGGGGGATGTGCGTGAGTGTAGGGGTTGTATGTGTGCTGCGATATATGTGTGTAATGTGTAGGGTTGGGTGTGTGGGGTGTTGTATGTATGGTGGGATATCTGTGTGTGGTGTGTGCTGTGGGGGGGGGGGTGTATGTGTGGCGTGTGGTAGGGCATGAGGGGAGGGGTCTGAGGTGTGTGTCTTGATGGATACGTGGGAGTATGGTATAGGGGATGTGAAGGATATGGGTGAGGTGCGGGGGTATGATATGGGGTAAGTGTGAGGCTGTGAGGGCTGTGAATGAGGGTATACATGTAGACTGGGCATGTGAGGGGTTGTATGGAGGGGTGTGTGTTGTATGGAGGGTGTGTATGTGTGTATGGTTGGATGGGAGGTAGGTTGAGGGCAGGATGGGGTGTGATAGATGAGCACAGACATGTTGTGTGTGGTAGGTGTGGTGTGGGCTGAGTTGTGTGTGGGTGTGTATGTGGGTGTGGTATATGATGGGCCTGGTGTGGGAGTATATGGGTGTATGGGTGTGCATGTGGTGTGTGTGGTGGGTATATACATGTGTGTGTGATCTGTGTTGGGTACAGTGTGGAATGTAGTGTAATGGTATGTTGTATGTAGGCTTGTGAAGGTGTGGGGTTGTATATGTGTGTGGAATGTGGGATGCTATGTGTGGGTGTGTGGAGGTGTGGGGTGTGTAGACGTATGTAGAGTGTAATGGATATGGTGTGAGGCTCTATGTGGTGCGTATGTGTGTAGACATATGTGTACATGTGTGTGCATACATGCATAGGTGCCTTCCTCTGAGAGGCCCGGGAGGCTGGTCCCTGACGCTGGGAAGGCAGTTTTAGGTCTCCCATGAATATGGCGCAGCAGGGGACCCCCATGGATTCAAGGAGGCCCCCTAAGATTGCCCTCTGGGGAGGTGTGGTGCAGACATGGGTAGAGAGACCCACCAGAGAGGAGGGCGGTGTCTCCCTGTGCCTGGGGAAGATCCCTCTGGGCTTCTGCTGGGAAGGGGAGGGAGCAAGACTCAGAGGCAAGGCTGGGAAACCGCCCTGGGTTGTCGAGAGGAGCCTGAGTGAGTGGGGTTCTCTCTAGCACTGCTTTCAGTGGGGGGCCCTGGAGGACCTGCCAGGAGGGAGGACTTGGGGGGTGCTCAGCATCCAGTGTGCGGCCTGAGCAGTGTTTCTCTATGCCTTAAGCTGTAGTGTGAACCCAAATCCTCACCCAATCTCCACCTTTCCAGGGCTCTAAAACTGACGTTTCAGGAGAGAACTTTAGTCTAGAGGAGCAGCGAGAATGTGAGTCTCTGGGACTTCACTCGCTCACTCACACACTCACACACTCAGACACACTCTCTCATTCACATACTCATACATATGCACACACACACACACCTTGGTAACTCACTCACACACTCATACACACTAGCACACAGCCACATACTCACACACTCACTTGCTCACTTACACTCATATGCACACACAATTGCTGACTCACACATTCATATACACTAAGACAGTCACACACACACTCACTGTCTCACACACACTCACTCTCACACACTTGCCTGCTTACTCGCTGACTCATATACTCACTCACTCACACACTTCCTCTCTCTCACACACTCACACACGCTCTCTCACACTCGCCCCTCACTCACACACTTCCTCACTCACACACACACACGCTCTTTCACACACTCCCTCACTCACACACTTCCTCACTCTCACACACTCTCACACACGCTCTCTCACTCACACACTCGCCCTCTCACTCAAACACTCGTTCACTCAAACACACACTCACCCACACTCTCGCTCACTTTCTCTCTCTCATTCTCTCTCTGTTTCTCAGAACTGGAGGCCTCTCCTGAGTCAGGCACTGGAGTGTCTGGGAGGAGGCAGGCAGGCAGATGGACCTGCCCTGCTCTGCTCAATCACAGAGACTTTGACTCTCTCCTGGGAGCTCCTGGTGAGCTGGAGGACAAAGGCAGGGGTCGAATCCACAAGATGCAGGAACCTGATTTGCTGTTTAACACTCAGGCTTCAGGAAGCTTCAGGGATGAGAACCCGTGGTCCCAAGCTGCAGAATCTTCAGCACATGAGCCAGGCGGGCAGGGCAGAGGCAGAGGCAGTGCCGGAGAGCAGAGGTGTCCGGCTCAGGATGCAGACCAGGGTGGGGACCAGTCACTTCTCCATGGCCCTTGTGTCTACGTCTACGTCTACGGGGACTGCCTGGGGCTCACCCGCAGAGTGAAGTTGCCCTCCCAGGTGGTCCCCCCTTTGCAGAAACTGGGGCATCCCTGCTTCTTAGAGACCCTTCAGGATCCCAGAGAGAGGGGCTCACTCCCTCAGAAGACTTCTCAGCAATTTAGTCTCCTAGGCAATCCCGGATACCCCAGCCTTGCTCAGACCCCAGACCCCACCCCCTGATCCTTCGGCCTTATGCAGACCCCAGACCCCCACTTCCCGATGGTTTGGGCTTACACAGACCGCAGAGCTTCCAGCCTTGGGCAGCCCTTGGGTGTTGGAAGCCAGCCTGAGTCCTCATGCTAAGACACACACCCCCAGCCCTGGAGCCTGCCTTTTGCACAGGTTCTCCCTAGCTTCCCTCCCAACCCCCCAGAAGCCAGTAAGAACCCTGAGCATGAGTCCCAGGAACCCCCTGAGCCCCCACCACCTGGCAGGAGGGCCGAGAAGTCTCAGGGAAGGCACTGGCTGAGAAAGGTCGGAACTCTGAATCCACAGGGCATGTGGACTCAGGACGAGGCCTCTCTTTCATGGGTCAGGCCCTGGGGCCCCTCCATCCATCAGCTCTCTCCTGGGACCCCAAGTGATACCCCCCAGCAGCCACTGCCCCTCAGGCTCCTCCCTGTGTGCCCTCCTGGCTCCTCTCTCGGGACCCTACCTCCCCCGTTTCTTGGCCCCAGACCGTGCTGGGCTCCAGGGATTGGAAGCTCAGAGCTGTTTAGTTGAAGACCTGGTTATGACTGTGAGATTTTTTTTCTGTCAGCTGCCTGTTATATCAATCACGGAGTCGGGATCTATTTATAGGTCGGGAGTACTGTGTCCTTAGTCACAAAGAGACACAGACGGCACCGTCAGCAGTGCCAGAGCAGCGAGTCAGCACACAGGAACACCTGAGGGCAGCCGGGCCACCCAACGAGTGAGTGACAGTCCAGCTGCTTCCCTGCCCGCACCTCCCTGCTCCTCCACGCCGCCCCCCTCTCTGCTCTCCTCCTCTTCTCCTCTCCCCTCTCTTCTCTCTCTCCCCTTCTCTTCCGTCTCTCCTCTCCTTTTCTCTCTTCTCTTTCTCCTCTCCCCCTCCCTCCTCCCTCCCTTCTCTCTTTTTCCCCTCACCCCTCCTCTCTCCCTCCTTCCTCCTGGGTCTCAGAGCTGCAAAGCTCTGGGTGGGTGTGTTGTGTTTCGAAGAGTGGTCTGGAAAGGTCAGAGGGATCAGACCTGACAGGGTCTGCGGGGTGGGACAGGGACTTGCTGTCAATAGACTCCTGGCACTTTTTGTTGGCGTTTGCTAAGAAAAAGTGAGTAAATCAAAAAGGCGGAGGAAAGTTTACCCTCGGCTCAGCGGGGCGCTCCTGTCTCCCAGCAGGAAAACTTTGATTAGCTTCAGCCTCCGCATTGGGTGGAGCAGGGAGAGGGTTGTAGAGCCAGAGGAAGTCCCCAGTTCACTCGGGCCAGGGGATGGGGACCATCCTGGCAGGTGTGGGTGCTCCTAGGATCGGGGAATCCTGAGGGTTCAAACCTCCTGCCCGAGGAGCATTCCAGATGTTCTGCTCCCTGCAGAGCCCTACCAGTCCTCTCTGAGATATTCTGGTCCTTCTGCAGGGACCAGACCAGACACATAGTGTAGGAGTGCAGGGCTGAGTCTCTGCATCCTCCCAGCAGGAAACTCCCCTTCAAGCTTCTCCTCAAAGCCTGGCTGATATTCAGCCACCCAGACTCAGGCAACCCAGCCCCACCCCCACCCACCACTCGGCCCCTTGGGGAGCTCTACCCCCTCCTCGGGGAGTTGGGGGACTCTAATTCTGGATAATGTGTGGCATTAACTAAGAAGTCTGTCATTGTCCTTTGCTTTGTATTATTCATCAATTTTCTTCCTAAGTTTGGGAGGGAAACATGAAGATGATATTTAGCGGATATTATATTCCAGTGTTATGTATTACCAAGGCATCGCCTTCTAATACCCCTGGGTTTTATTCACGATGGCCATGCTCACGTATACTGTAGGCTTATACTTCTTGGTTTGTTTCGGAGGGCAGCACCCTATCAGAGTAGTCCAACAATTTAAGAGCAAAGCAGATGAGTCAGGATTGTTTTTTAATTAAAAACAAAAATGGGAACCGGAGCGGTAGTCCAGTGGATAGGCATTTGCGTTGCACATGGCCAACTGAGGTTCAATCCCCAGCACCCCATGTTGTCCCCAAGCACTGCCAGGGGTAATTCCTGAGTGCAGAGCCAGGAGTAACCTCTGAGCATCTCCGGATGTGACCCCCAAAAAAAAAAACATGTTTGGCTGTATTTCTAACTTAATATAAATTTGTTAATCTGGATACATACTCGGGTATAGTTTAGTTGCCTTTTCATTTTGCCCTTTTTCTTTTTTTTTTTTTTTTGCTTTTTTTTTGGGGGTGTCACACCTGGCAATGCTCAGGGGTTTCTCCTGGCTCTGCACTCAGGAATTTCTCCTGGTGGTGCTCGGGGACCATATGGGATGCTGGGATCGAACCTTGTCTGGCATGGACCGGCCACATGCAAGGCAAATGCCCTACCCGCTGGGATATCGCTCCGGCCCCCTCATTTTGCCCTTTATGAAACCTGGACGTGCCTTCTTGTCATTCTTTCTTGTCACCTGCATTTCATTCAGAATTATGAGTGGCTTTAAGACGTCCAGGTGTTATTTTGGCCTAGAGAATGGCATCAGGAAGGCACAAGAAAGTAGAAGATAAACTTTTCCCAGCTCCGGGAATAAGACTGCATTCATTGGTGAAGAAATTCAGAATAAATTCGGCAGCTGGTTTAAAATGGCAATGTTGAAGCCTCATCTGGACAGAAACATGGAGAGAATAGAGCAAAAACAGATGCTCAGGGTTTGGGCATATCAGATATGCAGCGTTAACTCCTTTCTGGGCTCCAAAACCTCTATTTGGATCAATGTCCATCTCAGTTTTCCCACCTAACCCAGGCGTCAGCCTAGGGTGGGTGACTGTTAATTAACGCACAAGTGCACGCAGTGACTGAGACGTGGCTTTCAGAACTCTCGGCAGTCAGCTGTTTGCAGAGCGGAACTTGGAACCTGGGACTGTCAGATTTCACTGGCTTCTTGGAGAAAATGTGACCCGTGCTCACCTTTTCACCTAAGAGCAGACGGTTCCCTCCCCGCACCCCCTGCTGGCCCCTGATGAAGTGCAGGGGAGACAGCTGGCATTTCCCAGCCAGCCCTTCGGTCTCAGCACTGACAGGAGAGAGAATATGTGTGAGTCACTAGAGCCACAACAGTCCTTCCTTTCCGTGGGATCCAGCCTCGTGGCTGTGGGTGAGGGCCGGCTTTCATCCTGGGTGTGTTTTCCTAGGTTTGGACACACACAGTTGGGGACCAAGTTTGCATCAGGCCTTCTCTGGTTACTTACTTTCTGCTTCAATGACAATTTTGTGTGACCCCACTGTCCCCAACAGACTTCTTAAACACAATTTGTCTGGGGTTCTCTGTGACTTCATGTCTTTAAGGCTTCTTGTGTTTTTTTTGTTTTTGTTTTTACTTTTTTGGGTAATACCCGGCAATGCTCAGGGTTACTCTGAATTACTCAGGAATTACTGCACGCAGAAATTACTCCTGGTGATGCTCAGGGAACTCTATGGGATGCCAGGCATAGAACCTAGATCGGTTGCATGCAAAGCAAACACCTTACTATCGCTCAGGTTCCCTCCTCATTGTGGATTTTGCCAGAAGTAAGGGTATGGTTGTAGGTGTGTATGAAGGGTTGTATGAAGGTCTGATGTGCACCCCTGGCCCTCCAACCAGCACACAGCAACCAAGCCTGCTCTCCCATTACATTGGAGAGGGGTGCGGCCAGGAATGGCTGCTTTGAATGATCTCAGTTCAGCACCATCAATTTCAAGGAAGAAGTTGCAAGCACCTGGAAAGTGCTCCCCTAATTCAAACACTTCTATATAACTGAGCTCCTTCCAAATACCCTGTAAATAAGAATGGCAGCTTGGGGCCCGAGTGATAGTCCAGAGGGTAGGGAATTTGCCTTGCACACAGCTGACCCAGGTTCTATCCCCAGCATCCCATATGGTACCCCAAGCACCACCTGGAGTAATGTAATTCCTGAGTACAGAGTCAGGAATAACCCTTGAGCAATGCCGAGTATGACCCAAAAAATCAAAATAATAATAATAATAATAATAATAATAATAATAATAATAATAATAGCAGCTTGGAAGCAAAGTCCATTCACTTCTCTCTTTTTCTATCACTCCACTTACAGGGTTATCTGTCCATCTTCTTCTTATCTCTATTTTTACATTTCATTATCTTTCCTTCTCTCCCTCCCTCCTCCCTTCCCTCCCCTTGTCGCCTTCCCTGAAAACACATTTCTATCTGGCACAGAAAATAAACTCAGATTGTGGGTAGTTATGTTAATCTAATTCAATCCTCAGCGGGTTAAGAGTGAAATTCTAATAGTGGAGCTGTTGAGGGCTTTTTTGTTAATGGCTTGGGGATTACATTGAGTTAAAGGCTCATTTCCTGATCAAACAGAGAGGGAGAGAGTGACTTCGAATATTTATGAGTCTCCCAGTGAGAGTTTAAACATTCAACTCCAAAAGCTGGGTTTCTGCTGGAGGAAAGAGTTAAAACCCCTCAGGGCTGAAGGAGAGAGAGAGAGAGAGAGAGAGAGAGAGAGAGAGAGAGAGAGAGTTAACAGTTAAGCCATCAGCATTTTTAGCTGCTGTACAACTTCAGAGAGGGCTGGACAGAGCTTCGGGGTAGCAGGTGGGATGAGAAGGGGGTTATTTTCATAAAGTGAACCCCGAAACTGGCAGGCAGGCTCTCCACAGCCAGGTCAGCTGATATAGGCTGAGTTCCACCCTACAGATGTGGCCTGGGGGTATCCTTCGCCTTCAGCTACCCAAATCAACTCTCCAGGGGTCAGAGGTGAGGTTTGGAAATAGGACAGCAGGATTTACAGCAGCAGGAGAGTTGGTGGGACCCACCACAGACCCCATGCCCACCCCTCCCCTCCGCCATTCCTTGGTCCTTCCTCTGAAATGCCAAGACCTCAGTGACCCCCACCCAGAGATGGAAATCCTGAGATGGAGCAGTAGCACAGCGGATAGGACGCTGGCCCTGCATACAGCCTACCAGGGTTCATCCCTTTCCCTGAGCACTACCTGGTGTGGCCCAAAAACCAAATAGACACAAGCCACATTCTCTTCATCTCCATTTGCGCCCTTGTAACAGCCTGAGTTGCACTGCTCTGTGGGACCTCCCAGGGCACTGTGCCCCAAGCAGACTCTCAGCACCCAGATTTCCAGCCAAGGTCAAGCAAGGTCAAGGGTGCTCTAGAAGGTCCCGAGGGTTTCCTCTCCCCAACTCCTCCAGCAGCAGTTCAGGACAGGAAAGGCAGAACACGCCCCTGCCCAGCATGGTAACTCATCCCCAGGGAGTGGGGGGCTCGCTTGGGCTTGAAAGCAGGCAGAGATCCCCAAGACAAGAGGGTCTGAAAGTCCTATGGGTGTGTCTGTTCTGCTCCAACTAAGGGAGCAAGGTTGGTTTTGGGTTTGGGGGTTTACCATTATGGGGGCCACACCCAGCGGTGCTCTGGGGCTGCTCCCAGCTCTGGGCATGGCAGGGTCATCCCTGGGGCGTTCTGAGGGAGCATGTGTTACCAGAGTAGAATGGGGCCTCCTGTGTGCTGAGTTCATACTCTGGCCCCCCCCTCGCTGGCCTCACAGGGACTCTCCTGCTCCTCAGAGTAACAGAGGCGACGCACAACTAGCTGCCTTTCTCTCCTGGGGCCTCAGACCCCTGCACCCTGGCTCTTCCCCTCCTCACGCCAGCTGTGCTTGAGGCCTGTGAGTCTCACACTTGCCCTTTGTTGCTATTTTTATTTTATTATACCACTGTGAGACATACAATTACAAAGGTATTCATAATTGGTTCTTGGTAATAGAGTATTCCAGCACCCATCCCTCCACCAGTGCCCCATTCCCACCACCAATGTACCCCCCCCCTCCCACCCACCCCCAGGCTGCCTCAATAGCAGGTACCCCCTCTTTTTCTCTCTGTCTCTCTCTCTCTGTCTCTGCATCTCTCTCCCTCTTTTACACATTGCGGCTAGCCCTTGTAGAGTCAAGGAAGTCACCCATATACCTTCCCTTTATAGAGTCAAGGAGGGGACTGCACCCGTCTTCCTGGGAAACTTCCTTCACGTGGTTGGCACCTGCCTGGTGGGAGTCCCCCAGTTGTCTGCCCCCACTGTGGAGTGATGGTTTCCTGGGTCTCCTCCTTAGGCCAGGAACTCCCCAAGTGTAGCTTCCATGATGCTGCCCTCGCACACGCAGCTCAGGCCCAGCTCAGCATGGCTCCCTCCTCCCGCCTCAGCCCCTCTCAGCCAGCAGAGCTGTAGTTAAGAGTGTATGCTCTGGGGGCAGGAGCGTGCAGCGGGAGGGCGTTTGCCTTGCATGTGGCTGACCACGTTCCACCCCAGCACTTCATATGGCCCCCGAACACCGCCAAGAGTAATTCCTAAGGACAGAGCCAGGAGTAACCCCTGAGCACTAGCAGGTGTAACCCCCCCCCAAAATAAAAGTGTAAACTCTGGGCCAGGAGCTGACTCAAAGGACTGGAGCATACGCAGGGAGCCCCAGATCCCAACTCTGTCACCACGTGTCCACCATGCACTAAGAGCGACCCCCCCTCTCACTGAACACCACCCAATAGGAACCCATCCACCAGGGAGTCACGCATCTCAGAAGGGGCAGTGGGTCTGCCAGCACCCCTGGGGTTGGCCTCTATTGGGTGGGAGGGACCCATAAAGCATGCACTGAGCCTGCCAGTCAGTTTCATATCCCTCCACGGCCCTTCCTCCCAGACTTGAGCTACTTCAGCCATGCAGGTCTTAACTTTCTCATGGCTAAGCAGGAGTACTCATAGGCTCTACCGCCGAGGGGTGCTGAGAGCTGAAGTGCAGGCTAAGGGCCTGCTCGTGAGAGGGAGCACGTTAGTAGGTGTCTCCCTGCAGCCTCTCCTGAACACCCATGTCAACCCCCAAAGACAGGCTCCCTCCATGGCCATCCCTTAATCAGCTTGCACTGCTAAGGAGAAGCCCAGGGCTGGACAGGCTCACTGTCCCTCTCAACGTGCTCCATTCCTGAATACAAGAGCTTTGAGGGGTACACTGACGCCTTCCCTGGGGGTCCCAGGCAGACATGCTTGTGCCCCTTTTCCTCAGGGCTGTTCATTCCTTTTCTTCCCCCCACTGCTTAGTCTCTTCCTTCCTGAAGGTGAGCCCTCACCCTCGAGCTCAGGTATTCAAGTCCCCACTGCTCTCCTGGAGAAACATCACTGCCAAGTATGGGAGTTTTCATGGGCCCCCTGGGGAATCCCCTAACATCAGTCACACCTCAGTTCCCCATGACCCATTCTGACAGCTCCCATTCCTTCCCCACCCCCCTGGCTTGTTCAGCAAAAACCTGCTCCCTGCTCAGAAAAGAAGCGCCCGCCCAAGCATTCTCTCTCCACACCTCCGGGATACCTGAGTCCAGCCCTGAATAGCAGAGTCACATCAGCCCTGCTGCTGGGGTGGGGCGCCCACCTTCCTCAGCCCTTCTGCTTTCCCTGTCTGTAAAGGAGGACAAGAGGAATCTTACTCTGCTCTGTGAAGGACCTGTGAAGCTTCATAATTCAATCCTGCGACTCTTCCCTTATGTCTTGCCCCCTGCTCTCCCCTTTCTGCTTCCTCTGGGGGCTGCCACAGAGCGGGTGTGGGAGTTCCTGGTCTCCTCTCAGGTTTGAACCCTGTTGGCCCTGGATGGTACCCAGGAGAGAAAGTCCTTCCTTCAGAAGGTGCCAAGGGGCATCTGGTTCATTCTCACTGTGGTCACAGCCCTGGGAAGGTGGAGAGACATGAGGACCATCCAGTCTTTTCCAGCACCTTTGGAGACAGAACAACTCAGGCAACTTAGGGTTAAAGATGGTGATGAGAAGCTGAGGCTTTTCTTGGGAATTAGAGATTGGCCCAGCCCATTGATCAGCGTGGCTGAGTGATCTTTCCAGCAATATTCAGGATTGAAATTATTGCTGGTGAGGCTGCATATGTGTGTGTGCACAACTGTGTGTGTAGGGGGCAGCTTATTAGACTGAGAAATATGAAGGAGTGTTTGCTTCCAATTTAGCCATGGGAAGGGATCACCTACTGCCCCCACACCCAAATAGCTGTGGTAATAGCAGGACTTTGTATGTCTATGAGTCTGCTGGTGGGGGTTAGCAGGACAGTCCAGGATGAAGGGGGGCTCAGGTCTCCTGAACACTTTCGGCAACTCCCTGTGAATCTAGGATGATCTGGAAAGGAACCATTTTGTTGGTGCTGATGATGGCAATGATGATGATTGTGATGATGATGTTGATGATGGTGATGATAATAATGAGGTGATGGTGATGATAATAATGATGGTGATGATGATGATGGTGATGGTGATGATAATGATGGTAATGATAATAATGATGATGATGATGGTGGTGATGGTAATTGTTGAAGGACATGCCCTAATGAGCTCTGGGTCTCTGCAAGCCTAGAGCATTAATGGTTCTGTTAAGAACCATTTTTGCCTTGGAAGCTCTTGTGCAACTCATAATGGGAGATTGGGGTAGGATTGAAAAAGACAGTTTGATTTTATAACTCTTTGAATATCAGAATATTGTTACCATGGATTCTGTTAGCTGGTCCAAGTATTTCCTCTCATAATCCCATAGGTTCCCACAAGGGAACATTTACAGATGTAGAGTTTTTCAGGATGCCCTGGCTGTGTTGGATCCACCCTTTAGTAAATAGCCCGGCTATGCTAAGTTTGCCTCCTGGTAAACAAGCATAACTCGCAGTAATTCTTAAGGCAAGGCATCTAGAACTACCCTGGAGTAAGGAAAAGGACCTCGTGGATGTTTGGAGAGATATCTCTGACTGCATGAGATTCATGGTATAATTATCATATGCTATTCCCCATGTATTAAATTCTGAGTTACATTTTGTCTCAGGTGTCCTCCCCCATCTCTATAAGTGTCTTGTGAAGGAACCTGAAAGGCAGAAATTCAGTTCTGGCAAATTAGCATTTATAAGGCCAGAGCTAGGTGAATGCACCTGGGATCTGCATGAGAAATCTGATTTTGGTCCCTGTATAGCCCAGTCCATGAAGGACTGGCTTGTAAGCCCCTTGGCAGGCTTTGGGGGGGATAATAGGGGCTGGAAAGAAAAAGATAGTCATACATTTTAGTGGGTGATCTCAGCCTGGGCACATGATCAGAGGTTTGGCCAGAAGCTAGAGGTTTGGGAGTTTCCCCATCTTGGATTGTATTAGCAGTATTTGTTCAGTTATTGGTGATAAGTAAAAGTCTTTGGAACTTTGCTGAACTTGTGAATTTTGTTGATTGGTGGTGGCACCGGCTTGGAAATAAGGGAACCTGTTCCCTCCTTATTGTCAGGATCTCAAGCACCCCCAAAGGTGATGATGGTGCTGGTGATAATAATGATGGTGATGTGATGATGATGATGATGATGATGGTGGTGGTGATGACAATGATGATTATGGTTATAATAATGATGGTGATGTGATGGCAATAATTATTGTGGTGATGATGATAATCAAGATGGTGATATGATGGCAACAATGATGATGGTGATTATGGTGACAATGATGATGATGGTGATGGTGATGAAGATAATAATGATGGTGATGGTGATGATGATATAATGATGGTGATGTGATGGCAATAATGATTCAGATGGTGATGGTGATAATATAAATGGTGATGTGATGGTGATGATGGTGATGGCGATGATGGTGATAACAGTGATGGTGATGGTGAGGGCGATGATGATGATGATTGTGATGGTGATGATGGTAATGGTGATTATGGTGATAATAATGATGGTGATGGTGATGATGATGGTGATATGGTAATAGTAATGATGATGGTGATGATGGTAACGATAGTGATGAGGATGATGGTAATGAGGATAATGGTGAGGATGGTGATAATGGGTGATGATGCTAATGTTGGTGATGATGTGATGATGACGATGGTAGTGACGGCAACCTTTGGCTGTTGTAATGACTTTCTAGGGTTCCAGGCTTTCAAAGGCCAGTATTCCTCCCACAGTCTCCCTGGATGGTTTGCAGATACATTAAATTGTGCTTTTATAGAAGAGTTTAAAGACCTAACTCCTTGTGTTTTCACATAACACAGTGCCAGTTGGATTTGGGGTGACCACATCAAGACTTTCTCCCCTACTGGCTCTCCACAGCCCATCTTGGGGTCGCTGAGGATCAGAAGGCTAGCAATAGGGGTCCTGTGCCTCCACAGTGTGGAGGAATCTAGAAACGTGGAAGTATAATGTCTCCCTGGCGCAGGGTAAAGAGACAGGATGGATTTGTTTTCCACTTCTTGGGTGACACATCTTTAGGGAGTAGTTAGAAAGGAGAAAAGAATGGGGGAAGAGAAGAGGCAATTTACCCAATTAGTGTATTTCCAAGGACTTGGAGAACCAACATCAGACCCTCATGGGTAAATGGTGAATCCATACTGCCGGCCTGTGTATGTGCATACTCTTGTACAAGTTGCAGGCTTTGGTTAGCCACTGCCGTATCCTGCCTTTCCGCTGTAATCTGGAAGGGACATGTATTTACTATTTAATCTGGGGCACTCAGTTGAGAACAGTCACGTGTAATGAGAGTTAACCCGCTTCTGGAACCTGTCTGCTGTGTCTCCTTTGGAAACAAGTGGGTATCCAGCATCTGCTTTCACTCCAGAACCTGGGGAGACTAGGAGAAGGATATTAAACCCCACAAGTTTGTTTTACTCTTGGGTCACAGAAGTTAGATAAGGATATTTTTTTCTCCTGTAGAATCTTCCCTATGATCTCTGCTTTTAGTGCTAGATGCTTCAAAACAGAGACAGCCATTCGCCCTAGTGAGTGGGGTTGATGTATTTGGACAGTCAGTTGCATTGATAAGGAAAAGGTGTTCTTGAAAAAAAATGATAGAAAAGATTAAAGCAGTTCTGTGAAATCACAAAACAGGCAAAGGTGCCAGCCATGACCCTGGGGGTGGGGACAGATATCCCCTGGCAGTCATGGAGGAGAAATGGGGTTGGGGGACGGTGTGCATCTGTTGGAGCAGTTTGCCTCTTTGGCTGGCCACGTTCACGTGTTGATTTTGACTTTCTCTGCCTCTGCCTTCGCTTCCCACCCCTTTTAATCCAGGGAGATGCATTTGATTAAACATTGGCAGTAGAATATGGGAACAAAGGGCGGACAAGTGGGTGCACTGTAATGACCCCTGTGGAAGCTCCTTTCAGAAAGCTCAGAAATGTTGCTGCGAAGGGTGACACTCTGGGGGCCGGAGCAGTAATACAGCAGATGAGGCACATGATCTACCTGGATTTGATCCCTGATCCCCCTAGGGTCCCCTAAGCCAACCAGGAATGATACCTGAGCACTACCAGGTATGGCCCCAAAACAAAAACAAAGATAAAAGAATGCTACTGCACTGAGAACTGGCTTGCAGAAATGAGCTTGCTGGGGGAGGGGGCGTGGCCTTGGGGGCACTCTGATAGAGGGTGTGGTGTGGGAACACTGCATAATGAAACCCTTCATCAACAGTATAAATCATGGGGCCTCAAATAAAATGGATTTATTTAGTCCTTGTCCTCCCAGGTTCGGAGGTGCCAAACTGTTCATGGAAGTAAAACCAATTTCATCGCAGTAGACTGAGAAGACCTCCTTTCAGGGGGAGAGTAGTTTTGGGATGCCAGAGATCAAATTAGGGTCAGTCACCTGCAGGACAAGCACCTTAACCCTGTATTGTCTCTTGCTTCTGATTGGCTTCTAGACTAGGGCGATCCCACACTTTCTCTCAGCTGTTGGATCTTGACCTGGAAAAGGGCAGGTGGAGATAGAGTTGGAAGTCCCCTCCCCAAGCTGTTGTTGTGTGACCCTTTCACCTCCGGAAGTAAGGCTCTGTAGGCAGGAAGTGTCTTTACCTAGCTTTGAACATGCTGCTGCATGTCCAGTATATGAGATGCCTGGAAGCCAACTCCATCCAGTATTGACTTGGCTGTTTCCAGAAATAATGTGTTTGGGGCCAAAGAGATAGCACAGTGGGTAAGGCACTTGTCTTGTAGGCTGCCAACCTGGGTTTGAGCCCCTGCATGCCCTGAGGCTGTCAGGAGTGATTCCTGAGGGCAGAGCTGGGAGTAATACCTGAGCACTGCTGGTTGAAGAACAAAAACAACAACAAAAAGTAAGGAAGGTCCTTCTTTGTTCTCCCTTATTGGTCAGAGATGGTGATTTGGTGCCTGCACAGTCACTTGATCACTTGACATCCCGTTATTCATCGATTTGCTCAAGCAGGTGCCAGTAACATTTCCATTTGACTCTATCACATGCCAGTGTAGCCGAATGCATCTGGTTGCTTCAGGAATAGAAGAGCCTCAAACCGTTCATTCAGGGTCTTGACGAAGAAGTCTGACCATCTTGTAGGTGGGCGGCCATGTAATCTTTTCACATCTCGTAGGATCCAGTCAGTAACGGTTCTAGTCCAGCGGTCATCTCCAAATCGCATTACATGTCCAGCCCATCTGATTTTCGATGCCTTGGCAAATGAGAGTGTCCCTGACTCTAGAACAGTGACTGAGGTCTTTTATTTATTCATTTACGAATAAATGAATGCCTTTTATTTATTTATTTATGATTTGTTTATCAATAATTGTTTATCAATAATCATTTATCAATAAGTGTTTATCAATAATTGCACGGTTCATCAATAAATGATTTAGAGGTGACTACAAGAGTATGCCACCCACACGGCAAGCCTGGCAAGCTGCTCGTGGTCGTATTTGATATGCCAAATACCAGTAACATTTATATTAGGTCATTCCCATGACCTAATATAATGGTTTGAGGCTCTTTATGTTCCTGGAGCAAGCGGATGCCTTTGGGGTTCTACTAGTATGAGACAGGACATATGGAGATATTACTGGTGCCGCTCTAGCAAATAGATGATCAACGGGAAGATAGTGATAGTGACAGTGATTTGTTTATAATTTGATTTATCAAATTATAATTTGTTTATAATTTATATTTATCACTTGATCACTTGAATCCCGTTATTCATCGATTTGCTCAATTGGGCGCCAGTAACATTTCCATTGGACCCTATCACGTGCCAATGTAGCCCAATGGCATCTGGTTGATTCAGGAATATGAAGAGCCTCAAAGCGTTCCTTCAGGGTCTTTACAAGAAAGTCTGACCATCTTGTAGGTGGGCGGCCACGTGATCTTTTTGACATCCCGTGGGATCCAGTCGGTAATAGCTCCAGTCCAGCGGTTGTCTCCAAATCGCATTACATGTCCAGCCCATCTGATTTTCGATGCCTTGGCAAACGAGACAGTGTCCCTGATTCTGGAATAGCGACAGAGGTCAGAACTCCGGATTCCTTCTCTCACTTGAGTGAGGCGTGATATTCCAAGCATAGCTCTTTCGATTCCTCTCTGAGAGACCTGAATAGCATTCTCATCCTGCTTCGTAGGGCCCAGGTCTGTGAGGCGTATGTTAATGCAGGGAGAACAGTTCTCCCTGCCTGCACAGTATAAACTGAAAAACTCTTTTAGCTTATTCATGAAATTGCTGCCTAAGATGAAATCAGTGAAGACCCTCTCAGGAATGACATTTGAGACATTTGACAGTTGAGAGTGCCAGGCCTTCCTTCTCTCCACAGCTTCTGCTCTTTTTTTCTGTCTCTTTATCAGACTACTAATTTTTTTTTTTTGCTTTTTTTGGGTCACACCCAGCAATTTTCAGGGGTTACTCCTGGCTCTGCACTCAGGAATTACTCCTGGCGGTGCTCAGGGGACCATGTGGGATGCCAGGGATCGAGACCCAGGTCGGCGCGTGCAAGGCAAAACCCCTACCCGCTATGTATCGCTTCGGCCCCTAGACTACTAATTTTTAAAAATATTTCTTTCAAAGACTGACTAAATAAACAGACCTTGGATCACAAACCCACTTCTCCATTTTCTGGGTCTCTGTGTGCTTCCTCACGAGAATTCTTTTTTCTTATTTTTACTTAACGGCCTTGATTTTTATGACTAACCACTGTGACAATTCCTTTAACGATGCCCAACTTCTTTCTGAAATATGCTCCCAGAAGTCGGACCCGACCCCCTTGATCTCCTGTGCCTTTACCACTTCTGTCTTCGCCGTTTCATAAAGCAGAGAAAGAGCTTTCTTGGCACACTGGCCTCTTGATCTCAGGCCTCTCCTGGTCCTCGCTGGAATCTCCCACAGGAGCCCTTCTTGCCACTGGACCTTCACAGCAGAGGAGGTCTGGGCCACTGTCATTTCCATACCCAGCCTGGGGACATGCTTTGTTCTCTAGCCAGAAAACCTCCCTTCTTTCACCGGGCGCTTTCACCACCTTGCAGACGGGCCAGGTTGCAGATCCTCGCTGTCTTCTACACTAAGTTGCCAAGCCCTCTCCCTCTTCTCTGATGATCTCTGGACCCTTCCCGGAGATCACTGGAACCCGTGGCGTGGCACTCCTCGAGACGTGTCTTTCCTGCCTCTTTCATGCTGTCCCCAGGCTCCCTCTCTGGTTTCTTGCCATTTTCATGTGTCCAGTAACTTCTTCTGAGTGTATCACTTATATCACTCATCTTCCCGTTGTTCATTGGTTTGCTCGAGTGGGCACCAGTAACGTCTCCATTCATTTGGAATGAGGTCCATTATTGTTACTGTAGCTTGCCAGGCTCTGCTGTGGCTCTGGGTTCATCTCAGGGGGCCCAGTCCTTTCTATGTCAGTGTAGGCAAAGGAAAGAGCATTTCTCTACCATGGGTCTGCTGGGAACTTGGCGTCTTTTCTCCTTAGCCTTCCCTTGGTTGCTCTTGTGATGTCAGGAGTCACACACTTGTGGTGGTGTGCCAGGGGGTCACTCTGGGGATCACACAGGCGTGCTATGGAGGAGGGTGGCAGACATCCTGAATGACATGGCAGAGATTGAACTTGAGGCGCCTGTAGGCAAAGCAAGTACTCTACCATGGCGCCATAGCCCTGAGCTCTGCATATTCTACCCGCCTGACTCTTGTGCTGTCTGACAATGCATGTACTCTTTTTTTTAATTGAATCACTGTGCAATAGACCATTACAAAGCTGTTCATGATTGGTTTTTAGACACACAGTGTTCCAACACCCATCCCTCCACCAGTGCACATTTCCCAACACCAGTGGATATATGTATTCTTATTCCCATCGTCCAGTGAGGAAGGAGGAGTGCCTGACAGAGGATGGTCCTACTAGCTGTGTGTTCTGATGCCCCTTCCACGATATTCTACACTGATGCAGCCAGGGAGATGGACTCGGAAGGCTGGAGCACAGGGTTAGCAGGCAGGAGCCTGGATTCAAGCCCGGCACTACAATTTCCACCAGGAAATTTTTATTTTCTTTTGGATCACACCCGGCTAGGAGCAATCTGGAACACAGCTGGGTATGACATCGGATTCCCCGTCCTTCTCCCCACTACCACACACATACACACACATATGCACACACATATGCACACATACACGGAGACAGAGACCCTTAGCATGGACATAAACATTGAAATTGTTTGTCCAACGTTTTCTCTGCATTTTCTTGGGGAGGACTTGCATCCCCCACATCCTAAACCCTCATACACAATTATCACAACATATGTGTGCCTTGCCAAGGTAAGTCTTCCGTTAATCACACGAGTCTCTCCTTTGCCACTGCTAACAGTCTCACTTTTTCCATAACTGATTCCTTTATCATTTTTTTTGAACCACACCCAGCAGTGCTCAGGAGCTCCTCCTGGCTTTATCTTTAGCTGTGGTGCTCTAAGGATCATGTGCAAAGCAAGTATTTGAATGAAGCTTGAGGCTGCACATGCTAGGCAGATTAACTACCTTAATCTTCAGACTGGGGCCAGAGCGATAGCCCAGCGGGTAGGGCGTTTGCCTTGCACGCGGCTGGCCCATGCCGGTCAGGGTTCGATTCCCAGCATCCCATATGGTCCCCCGAGCACCGCCAGGAGTGATTCCTGAGTGCAGAGCCAGGAGAAACCCCTGAGCATTGTCGGGTGTGACCCAAAAGCAAAAAAAAAAAAAAAAAAAATTCAGACTGACTCTCTGGCCCAATATTTCCTTTACAAAATATGATTCTAGGGGCGGAGCGATAACCAGCGGGTAGGGCGTTTGCCTTGCATGCGCGGCCTCTGCCTGCCCGGGTTCAATCCCGGCATCCCATATGGTCCCCTGAGCACCGCCAGGGAGTAATTCCTGAGTGCAGAACCAGGAGTAACCCCTGAGCGTCGCGCGGGTGTGACCCCCAAAAAAATATATATATATATATGATTCTAAGGCCAGAGCAGTAGTACAGGGGGTAGGTGTTTTCTTTGCATGCAGCCTACCCGAGTTCAATCACGGCATCCATATGGTCCCTCAAGCACACCAGAAGTAATTCCTGAGGTGCAGAGCCAGGAATAAGCCCTGAGCACTGCTGGATGAGGCCCAGAAACAAACAACATTTTAAAAAATTCTATATTTTCTTTTTCCTTTTAATTTTTATTAATACGTCTTTACTTTCAAAGTTGTTCATAATAGAGTTGTTCCAGGCATACAATATCCCAACAGCAATCCCACCGCCAGTGTCCGCTTCCTCCACCAGTGTCCCCAGGTTCTCTCCGACCCCCAGTCTGCTCCTTTGGCAGGCATATGACAAATTTATTTTATATTACTTGCTACAACAAAACTTAAAGTAAAGGCAAATGGATTATCAGAAAATAAATCAATAAAAGCCAATCTGTGATGATTGATTCCCAAGCGAATTTTAACCACATAAATAAGACATTAATTTGTTATTGAAAATGTATAAAATCCCTTAGCAAACTAGGAGTAAGTATACCTTTCTTAACCTAGTAAAGGGCATCATATCAAGGCACCATTATCAAGGGTCATACTCAATGCACTCAATGCATGCTCGGAAATTTGTTTTGTCCTTTAGAGAAGCTGTTTTAATGCTTCTTGTAAAACTGGTTTCAAGCCTGTGAATTCCATAAGCTGTTGCCTGTCCATGAAGCTCAGTATTGTTACTTCAAATGTGAACACTAATCTAGCTGGATAGCATGTTCCTGGCGAGGTGTTGGTTTCATTGAGTTTTTGTACTCTATCCCTCCATATTCTTCTGGCTCAGAGCTTCATTTGACAAATGTGATATATATCTTATGTGCTTTCCTTTGTATGCAAGTTCCTATTTTGATCTTACTACTTTATCTTTGGGTTTTGTCATTTTGAGTACAGTGTGTCTTGTAGTTTTCTAGGTTCGTTTATTTATTTATTTATTTATTTATTTTTTTGCTTTTGGGTCACACAGGGATGCTCAGGGGTACTCTGGCTCTGCACTCAGGAATCACTCCCTGGCAGTGCTCGGGACCATATGG
>JAJIBD010010785.1:0-54608 GCA_021461705.1 Cryptotis parvus | reverse complement strand
GTTGTCCCCAAAATTCCAAACAGGATTGGACTCACCGTCTTCTTCGGGCAAAATTCTACTTCGCACAACAGGGAGAAAAGGCTGCAAAGTTTAAGAAAAGAACTTCCAGAATGACCACCAACTGGGAACTCTTAGGCACCATTGCGGCAATATGGGAAGATGCCATCAATGACGACATCCATGAAGAATACAACCGACTGGTTCAGCACCTCCATGATTGTGCAAAGAACGTAGAGAGAGAGAAAGACACTAAAGGACACTTGTCTTCAGAAACTCCTGAGCTCATTCACCAGCGTGGCAAGGCGCGAGCCTCAGGAAACCAAATGCTAACGTCCAAGGTCACAAAGTGTACAGAGAAGTGATAAAGGAAGACCTCAAAGAAAGAAGAGCAGAAATGCTGGCCGATTCAGCAGAAGCTGAGAAAAGCATTCGCAATGCCTGCCTGTCTTTCACCAACTATAAGACCAAGATGACTGCCCTCCAATGTCCTGATAGATCGATCACATCTTCCAGAAAGGCAATGGAGAAGATTATCCATGACTTTTACTCGGATCTCTTTGACAGCCACGTCCACCTGTCCACATACCAAATTCTGCAGGATGGATATGTTGTTCCCAACGTTCTCTCTTCCTAAATCTGACATGTCATTTCATCGGTAAAGAAGCGAAGCGGCACCCAGCCCAGACAAAGTCAGACAGGAACACCTGAGCAATCTGCCATCAGTACTCATCAATACACTGGCTCGGCTCTGCACACGCTACCTGTCTGAATGCAAGGTGCCCTCCCAATGGAAAACCAGGACAATTCTACTGTACAAGAAGGGAGACATCCATGACAATGGCAATTATCTGCCTGTTGTCTGTCATCTACAATCGGTTCACTCAAGGCTTCCTGAACAGGATTGGCAGAACATTAGATGAAGGGAAACCATGTGAGCAAACTGGGTTCTGGAAAGGATTCAGCACAATCGAACCACATCCACACGGCAACCAAGCTCATTGAAGTCTGTAGGGGAGTTCAAGATGCTGCTCTGTCTCATGTTCATTGATTTAAAGAAAGCGTTTGATTCTATTGAGACCAAAACGGTCACCGAAGCCCTATCCAAACAGAGAGTTCAAACCCAATACATCAAGATCCTTCGTGAGCTGTATTATGGTTTCACCACCAGGATCTCACAATTCTACAAGGAAGTGATCATTGATGTCAAAAGAGGGGTTAGGCACTTGTGATACCATCTCACCAAAACTCTTCAGCACCACCCTCGAGAACATCATGCGACGATTAGAATGGGAAGGAATGGGAGCGAAGATAGACGGTCGCCAACTACACCACCTCTGCTTCTGCTGATGATACCATTCTAATAACACCAAACATTAGACTAGCGGCACAAATGCTGGCTGACTTTTGACCGAGAATGTGGAAAGATAGGTCTACAGCTGAATCTAAAGAAAACTATGTTTACGAAAAATGAACTAGTTCCAGAGGCCCCATTCACTCTCAATGGAGCAAACATCTCTGAATGCAGCAGTTATGTGTACCTAGGTCGAAAAGTCAACATGATGAACGACCTAAAACCTGAGCTGACTAGGAGAGAGAGAGCAGCATGGAATGCCTTCAAGAGTACCAAATAGCTTAAAGGACAAAGAACCTCCGACTCCAGGCACATCTCTTCGACTCCACTGTCTCCTGCATTAACATACGCCTCAGAGACCTGGGTCCTATGAAAGCAGGATGAGAACACTATTTGGGTCTCCCAAAGAGGAATCAAAAGAGCTATGCTTGAATATCACGCCTCACTCAAGTGAGAGAAGGAATCTGGAATTCTGACCTCCATCGACGATTGAGATTCAGGTATGCTGTCTCATTTACCAAGGCGTCGAAAATCAGATAGGCTGGACATGTAATGCGATTTGGACTAGAGCCATTATCAAATGGATCCTACGGGATGTCAAAAGATCACGTGGCCACCCACCTACAAGATGGTCAGACTTCTTCGTCAGACCCTGAACGAAACGGTTTCAGGCTTTTCATATTCCTGGAGTAAGCAGATGCTATTGGGCTATACTGGCATGTGATAAGGTCAAATGGAAATGTTACTGGCCCCCCACTTGAGCAAATGTAGGAATAACGGGGATGTCAAGTGATCAAATGATCAAGTGTTTGGGGATTATATGAAGTTCTGGGGATTGAACCTGAGTCAGCATTGTGCAAGGCATGTGATAGGGTCAAATGGAAATGTTACTGGCGCCCGCTCAGGGAACTTGATCACTTGATCACTTGAATCCCATTATTCATCGATTTGCTCAAGCGGGCACCAGTAACATTTCCATTGGACTCTATCATGTGCCAATGTAGCCCAATGGCATCTGGTTGATTCAGGAATATGAAGAGCCTCAAATCGTTCCTTCAGGGTCTTGACAAGGAAGTCTGACCATCTTGTAGGTAGGCGGCCACATGATCTTTTGACATCCCGTGGGATTCAGTCGGTAATGGCTCTAGTCCAGCGGTTGTCTCCAAATCGCATTACATGTCCAGCCCATCTGATTTTCGATGCTTTGGCAAACGAGACAGAGTCCCTGATTCTGGAATAGCGATGGAGGTCAGAATTCTGGATTCCTTCTCTCACTTGAGTGAGGCGTGATATTCCAAGCATAGCTCTTTCGATTCCTCTCTGGGAGACCCGAATAGCATTCTCATCCTGCTTTCGTAGGGCCCAGGTCTCTGAGGCGTATGTTAATGCAGGGAGAACGGTGGAGTCAAAGAGATGTGCCCGGAGCGGGAGGTTCTTTGTGTTTTTAGCTATTTCTTTGATGCCTTTGAAGGCATTCCATGCCGCTCTCTTCCTCCTGCGCAGCTCAGGTTTTAGGTCATTCATCATGTTGATTTCTCGACCTAGGTACACATAACTGCTGCATTCAGAGATGTTTGTTCCATTGAGAGTGAATGGGGCCTCTGGAACTAGTTCATTTTTCGTGAACATGGTTTTCTTTTAGATTCAGCTGTAGACCTATCTTTCCACATTCTCGGTGGAAGTCAGCCAGCATTTGTGCTGCTTGGCTAATGTTTGGTGTTATTAGAATGATGTCATCAGCGAAGCAGAGGTGGTGTAGTTGCCGACCATCTATCTTCACTCCCATTCCTTCCCATTCTAATCGCTGCATGATGTTCTCGAGGGTGGCGCTGAAGAGTTTTGGTGAAATGGTATTACCCTGTCGAACCCCTCTTTTGACATTAATGATCACTTCTTTGTAGAATGGTGAGATCCTGGTGGTGAATCCATAATACAGCTCACGAAGGATCTTGATGTATTGGGTTTGAACACCCTGCTTGGGTAGGGCTTCGATGACTGCTTCAGTCTCCACAGAATCAAAGGCTTTCTGTAAATCAATGAACATGAGACAGAGCGGCATCTTGTACTCCCTACAAACCTCAATGAGCTTGGTTACTGTGTGGATATGGTCGATTGTGCTGCCTTCCGAAGCCTGCTTGTTTGCATGGTTGTCCTTCATCTAGTGTTCTGCTAATCCTGTTCAGGATGACTCATGTAAACAGCTTGTAGATGACGGACAACAGGCAGATGGGGTGATAGTTGCCGACGTCGTGAATGTCTCCCTTCTTGAACAGCAGAACTGTCCTGCTGGTTTTCCATTGGGAGGGCACCTTGCATTTGGACAGGTAGCGTGGAAGAGCCGAGCTAGTGTATTGATGAGTACCGATGGCAGATTCTTGAGGTGTTTGGGTCTGACTTTGTCTGGGCCTGGTGCTGTTCCTTTCTTTACCGGCCAGATGGCATGTCGGATTTCAGAAGGGAGAACGTTGGGAATGACATATCCATTCTGTGGAATTTGGTATGTGGGCAGGTGGATGTGGCTATCAAAGAGATTTGAGTAGAAGTCCTGGATAATCTTCTCCATTGCCTTTCTGGAAGATGTGATAGATCCATCAGGGCGTTGGAGGGCAGTCATCTTGGTCTTATAGTTGGCAAAGGACAGGCAGGAGGTACAAATGCTTTTCCCGGCTTCTGCTGCATCTTCCAGTATTTCTGCTCTTCTGTCTTTGAGGTCTTCTTTTATCTCTTCTCTGCACCGTTTAGCAAGCTTGGACGTTAGCATTTGGTCTCCTGAGGCTCGCGCCTTGCCACGTTGGCGAATGAGCTCGAGAGTTTCTGAAGACAGGCCTCCTTTTGTGTCTTTCTCTCTCTCGGCATTCTTTGCACAATCATGGAGGTGCTAAACCAGTCAGCTGTATTCTTCATCGATGTTGTCAATGGTGGTATCTTCCCATGTTGCTGCAATGGTGCCAGAGTTCCCAGTTGGTGGTCGTTCTGGGAGTTCTCTTCTTAAACTTTGCAGCCTTTTCTCCCCATTGCGGGAAGTAGAATTTTGCAAGAAGGAGATGGTGGTCCGATCCTGTTAGGAATTTGGGGGACGACAGCAACATGGGTCAGACAAAACCGTCGATTGAAGATGATGTGGTCAATTTCATTGTGGAACTGTCCGCCAGGAGATTCCCATGTCCAACATGTGAGTTCCCATGAATGGTCTTGGTGGACGTGATGAACTCAGATAGTCTCTCACCCTGTTCGCTCCATTCTAGGTCATGGGTCCCGATGTGGAGTTCTTCAGCCGATCTTTTTGGTCCTATCTTGGCATTAAAATCACCAACTATGATCTTGTAGAAGGTGTGATCTTTTTTATAGAACTCCCCCCAATACCATGTAGAATTTCTCAATTTCATCTTCTTTGTATGTGGATGTTGGTGCGTAGACAATGAAGATAGAAATTGCTGGCAGTGGGCCACATCTCCTCAAGTGTAATCGTCCTATTTGGTTTGTTAGGCACTCAAATGAATCAATGTTGACGGCCATGTTCGTGTTGACAAGGACACCAATGCCACCGATGCTTCTTTCGCCGCATGTTCCAAGGAACAATTCTTCTCCGGTGTCAAATACAGCATGATGCAACTGACGCCTCTTCGTCTCAGTCAGACCAATGATGTCGTACTTGATCTTTTGTGCTTGCAGCATCAGATCCTCAATATATGCTTCCGATGCCAGCGTACGTGCATTGAAAGTACAGACAGTCATTTTAGTCCTTCTTCATTTTGGCAGCCTAGGATGGCCGTGAAATTTTATCAGGCACTGCTTGTTTGCCTTTCTTACTGCTGCCGTATTAAGGGCTCTTTCGGGGTCAGGAAAATAAACATTTCTGTTACTGGATTTGGCATATCGAACACTCATCAGACAGCTTGCCAGGCTCTGCCATGTGGGCGCTATATTCTCATTAGTTTGTGGGTCTTTCTCAGAGGGGTGGGTAGAATATTTACGGCAATATGGAGGTAAAACGGGAAGCTGATTTCTGCTCTGCTGGGGTGTATCTGTGTCTTAGGCTCAAGCATTCCTGGGCTTGAAATACTCTCCTCTGAAGGGCGGGTCTCTGCAGGGTGGGTCTTTGTAGGCTGGATTTCTGACAAGCCTGGCTGAGGGACTGGATTAATCTGCAGGCTGGAGACTGGATTAATCTGCTGGGTGGAGATCTTACCAGCTGCAGAGTGTGGATTGTGAAGATCGCTGCCAGCAACGTGTGGGGGTTTCTCTGGGCTCCTCTGAGGCTCCATCGGGATGGTGGATTCGGTCGGAAGTTGCTCTTGTGGTCCATGGAATGCAGAGGGTTCAACAGGGAAATCTGGTTTCTGCTCTGCCGGGTGTATTTACTCTCTTGAACGATGAAGAAAGCGATGTGATGGGGTTTGCATTCCTGCACAGTAAGAGCACATTGACAGGAACATAATTGTAGCTCGGATAGGAGCCAGGCACCCCCGTTTCTCTACTGGTTTTCTTGATCACTTCACTTGATCACTTGAATCCCGTTGATCATCCCTGCGGCTCAAGGAAATCAATGAATAATGGGATGTTAAGTGATCAAGTGACCCGGTGATACCCAAGGGGTTATTCCTGGCTCTATGCTCAGAAAATGGTTCCTAGCAACGCTAGGAGACCATATCTAGTGTCAGAGATTCAACAGGATGTAAGGCAAATGTCTTAATCCCTGTATTCTCTCTGGCCTCAAGAATTAAATGATTTTTTGCCCCTTCAATCCTATGTACAGCTTTGCACATCTCTTCCTAAAATTTTGCTTTCCTTTGAACTGTGGACTTTTTTTTTTTTTTTTTTTGCTTTTTGGGTCACACCCGGCAATGCTCAGGGGTTTCTCCTGGCTCTGCACTCAGGAATTACTCCTGGTGGTGCTCGGGGACCATATGGGATGTGGAGGATCGAACCCAGGCGGCATGGACGGCCGTGCAAGACAAATGCCCTACCCACTGGGCTATCGCTCCGGCCCTTTTTTTTCTTTGCTTTGAACTGTGGGCTTTTTAATTTTGATAAGTATTACTTTATTAACACACACATAAGTATATGTGTAGCAAGAGTGGAAGCAAGGGTCTCATGCATGCAAAGCCAGGTGCTAGCTCCTTAGCTACATCCCTGGCTTTCAACCTTTAGTGCAATGTCCTCAGTTTGCACTGCGGGAAGTCTTCTATGTTTGGATGCAGCCCTGCACTTGGACCTCCTGAAATTCTCCAGACTTTGTTGCTGAGCCCTTCTCCCTGGTATCTCTGTATATTCCTCTTGCAAAAGTTTTTACTGTAAACTGTCTTTTTAAGGATGTTTACTCTGAAAACAGCCTCAAAAACCTGAGGTAATGATTATCTTTCACTGGGGCAGAGGGTAGATTTTATTTTCTGAGTTAGTGGGTAACGCCTCCCTCTGGGCAAAGGTACAGCAGTTCCTATAATACTGGGGGCGGAGGGGGAGGCAGGTTTCTTCAGTTCAGAATTCCTCAGCTGTGAAGCAAACACACCTTGTTCCCACCGTTTGCCTGGGGTGCTGTCATTGCTATAGGGCACAGAGGGCAAGGGGATCAGATCTAAACCACCAGTGGTGCCATTAATAATAAAATCTACTCTCTGTGACCTTGAAGTCTGGGTTTCCTGCCAGCGTCTATAAAATGATAAAGTCATGGCAGCTAACTTGCAAGGGGGATCAATAAGCCATTGGACCTTTCACAGTTGATACTTGTACACAAACTTGACTCAAGAGCTGCGAGAACAGAAATTAAATGGACTTTACTTCCTCACTGCGGGTGTGGGGACTGAAGGCAGCTGCTTTCTGTAAATGGTGGCTGCAAGCAGAGTGCTATTGGGCTAAAGGGCTTTGGATGTAAACACCCTGCCAAGTTTCCAACCCTTACTCTGCCTTTTTTTCTGCTTGGGGTGAGGGGGCACCAAGTGGTGCTCAGGGGACCATATGGGATGCCAGGGATCGAACTCGGTCGGCTGCATGCAAGGCAAACGCCCTACCCGCTGTGCTATCACCCGGCCCCTTAGGGCTTTACTCTTGGCTCTGAGTTCAGAGACCATTCCTGGTGGTGCTGGCGAGTGCCAGGGGATGGCGCTAGGTAGGTTACCCTCTGTACTATCTCTCCAGCCCCTAACTCCTACTTTGAAATAAATTGTCATGATTTTGATCTCAGTTCATTTGTTTTGGGGCCACACCTGGCAGTGCTCAGGGCTTATCTCTTTTTTTTTGGGGGGTAGGGGGTCACTCTTGGCTTTGCACTCAGGAATGACTGCAGGTCGTGCTTGGGGGAACCATATACGATGCCTGCATCCAACCCTGGCCCGGCATGCAAGGTTAGTGCCCTATCTGCTATACTATCCTTTCAGTCCTCTGGGCTTATTTCTGGCTGCTGCTCTCAGGGATCACTCCTGGAGATGCTGAGAAATGGGGGTGGGTGAGGAGAGGTGTAGGGGGCATACTGGTCTGGGAAATAAACCAGGCTGACTGCATGCGAAGCCAGGGCCTTAGCCTCTGCCTGTCTCTCCAGCCGATTCTCCTAGTATTGTATACTGTCCTTGGCTGGGGCTTGGAAGAGGGCGAGCCTTCGTTTGGGTTCTGCAGCAAGTGACATTCTCCCGGCTGGGGAATGCTGCAGAGAATTCACAAGGTGACTAAGACTAATTAGAAGTCATGGAGGTGACTGAGGCAGAGCCGGTTGGGGGGGTGGGGAGGTGTATTAGTTAGACTAGTGGTATCAAAAATCGAGCAAACCAGCTCCCACCCAGGATTAATTCACACCAGCCTGCCTGAGCTTGAATTCAGGACGGGATTACCTGTGCAGCTCTGGTGTCTGAACTCTCAGGGCGTACCCGTTGAGTAATCCGAACCACGCAAGGCTGCCTCTTGCGCTCGCTGCGGGCTGGGAGCCGCTCGCAGCGGTTGAAGGCCACGGGGGCACATCTTTTCTTTTCCCGGGTCAGGAGGGTGGGACTGAGCAGCTTCTGAGTTCTGGGTCAGAGGAAATGCGGAGGGTGGAAGGCTTTGCTGCCCGACTGCCTTCTATCAAACTCGAAACGGACGTTTTATTCGTTGTTGATGTTTAGGGATGGGGTGGGGAATGGTTCTGGCTGTGTTTAGGGTACCCTGTGCAGTGCTGGGGATCAATTCCCGGCCGCCTGCAAGCAAAGCAAACGCGTCGGGCCCTCTGTCCCGCCCCCCAAACATGTCATTTTATAGACGAGGAAACGGGCGGTTGATTTCACAGCCTCAGTTTCTCCATCCCCCACCTTTTTTTTATGTTAACGGAGGGAGCATTTTCCCTTTCCCTCAACTCTCTCCTGCTTCCTGCACGCCCAAGTGCAGCATTTGGATGCTTAGTCAGCGCGAGTCCTACGTTTTCTAGCAGGTCTGATTCACCCAGACCACTCCCGTTCCGTGCCAGTGTCAAGCAGTCTCCTTCCCAAGCAGGGAGGAGGCAACCGGAGGAACCCAAGGCTTGGGGGTTAGGCTGGGGGTGGAGATCAGGCGCTGAGGAGTGGGGGGTGGGAAAAAGGCGGGGCACCCGAACAGCTCAGGTCTGCAGTAGGAGCAGCAAAGACCGAACTAATTTCACAGGGCAGTTAGGCCGCAGGGCGCAAAGAAGGGGTGCTCGGGGCTCCTCTGGCTCCTCTCTGTGCGTGCTAGGATCCAAACGCACGCGGCCCGCGCTCAGGATCCACTCGGGTCCTCCCGCAGCCTCCTGCAGATGCCCCTAGGGCGAGGACCGTCTGCAGTGTGCAAGCGCACGTAACCCCCGACTGCCGCGCCCCGCGCGGGCACGCGCCTGACGCCCCGCCCCACCCGTGACGAGCGCGCGCGCGCGCCTCCACCCCATCACCCGCCCGTGCGGTCCCCAGCGCGCCGCTTCCGCCGTTCCCCCGCCCCTTCGCCTCCGCGGCTGTCCTCGTCGCTGCCTGACCCAAGCGCCCGCAGCTTCTGCCTCGACGACGCTCGCCACCGGAACGACGTTAGTCCATCTCGGAGCGGGACAGTGTCTGCTGTCCCCCGGGCTGTCCCGGAGCAGGTAGGAGCGGGCGGTGGGCGGCGCGGCAGGCACAGGCGGCGCGTCGGACAGCCCCGGGGCCAGCGGCGGGGTCCTGGCCGGGGAGGACAGGGTTGCGGCGGGCGGAACGGTGTCTCCTTCACTTCGCCCTCCAGCCGCGGCAGCTGCAGCCCGACCGCCGGCGAGCCAAGCGGCCTGAGCTTCGTGCGGCGCGGCGGCGGCGACGACCCCCTCCTCCGGAGACCACCAGGTAGCGCCGCGCCCGCGTTCCCCACATCCAAGGGGCTCGGGTGGCGGCCCCCAGCTGGAGGCCGGACTCGGGGTCGGCCCTGGATCCCTAAGATGGCCGCGCCGCCCCGCGCCCCGCGCCCCTGGCTTTTGCGAGACCACCTCGGGCCCTCTGGCCCGCCGCTGACCCCCACCCCCGGCTGACCGCCCCTCTTCTTCCTCCCCGCAGATCACCTCCTCCCGCGGCCTCACCATGGCGGCCTACGGATCGGGCTGCAAGCGGGGTGAGTAGCGCGGGGCCTCTGCGGGCCGTGGGGGTGGGGTGGGGACTTGGAGCCGCCGGACGGCCGGGAAAATCGCAGCTGCCTTTCCCCGCGCCGCCTCCACCCTTCAGGGCTGCGTTATCGCCTCGGGAGCCTCCCGACGGCGAGCCCCGCTGCCCACCCCGCCCCGGGCCGCTGGGTTTCTTCTCCCTGGGGCGTGGGGAGTTGGTCCCGTGGGCGCGCGTCTCCCCCGGGGTCTTTTTCCAGCGTGTGCTTGGCCGGACCCGAAGCCGGGGAGCTACTCACTCGGGTCGCAGCCGCGCCTTGGCGGAAGTCGGGGAGCCCCGCGCCGCGGAGCGCAAGGTCGCTGCAGGCGCTCCTAAGGGCGGGACGCGGCCCGGAGAATGAATGAATGAGCCGCGAACACCCAGCCCCCTGCCCGAGCCCGGCCTGCTCGTTAGAGTTTGGGCTTCCCACGTCTCGGGGGGACTTCCTTGACGTAGACAATTGAAACATGGGCGCTCTGGCCGAGTTCTAAGACGGGGTTCCTTATCTGAGAATTCCCTCTGCTCCGGACTGTTGGTTTTGGCTCGGGGACTTTTAGGGGACAGTCCAGGGAGCAGGACCCTGGCTTGGGTTTTATTTGGGCTCTTGGGCTTCAGGCGGCTTCCGGCGGGGAGTGTGAGCAGGTGGGGACCCTGACATGGTACAGCCGCGGCCGTGCCCTGGTTGCTGCTGCGTTGTGGAGCGCCCAGTTGTGGAGACCTGGGCACTGTGCTGGTTTGGTGTGGAAAGTCTCTGTTCCTGTCCCTCCGGGCTGGGGGTTTCCCTTAGAAAGAGGCCCTGGTGGGATCGTGGAATACTGTACGTAGAATACTGTGTTTGGAACCCTGCTAGGGAGAATATGCACTAGAATACTGTTTCAGTGTAGCGCCTGGCGTTGTAACAACTTGAACTGCGGGCGTTTAATTTTTTTCATTTTTTTATTTTGTTTCGAGGCCACACCGGGCCGGTGCTCTGGGGCTTACACCTGGCTCTGCTCAGTGATAACTCCCGGCTGGACTTTGGGGGCCCGGGGATGGAAGCCGGGTGGACTGTGCAAAGCAAACGCCCTGTCTGCTGTATTGTCGCTGGGCCTCAGGCTGCTTGAGTGCGCAACTCATCAGCGGGCGCGGTGAGACTGGAACAGTGAATGGGAGAACAGGAGCACTAAACACTGACGAGATGTTTCTTTCTAATAGCAATGTGTGTTCCTCCGTCGTACTGTGACCTTGGCAAAGCCGCCAGAGATATTTTCAACAAAGGATTTGGTAAGAACCTTAAACGTTTTCAGACCAGAAGTGAAAATGTGTTTGAAATTGTATAGAAATGTTAAATCAATACTTTACATTTCTCGCTGAGCTAACTTTTATATCAGCTTCATTTTAAATGCAGATTCTGCTATGATAGCTTCTCTGATATCTATTCCCCACCAGTTTTTTCTAGTTATAGTTAAAGGACTTGGCTAGCTTTTTCCTCTCCTTCATCCTTTCCTTAGTCCTCGTGTAACCAGAATTATTTATTACCGTTTCTGCTCTTGTGGTTAATGACTTTTGATGGCTTAAGAGCATATGTAAGTGAAATTTTTGTTTCTGTAGATTTTGTTCCACACACTTAATGTACGCCCTCTTTAGATTTTCTAGAGTATCCATCCATTTAAACTTTTTTCCCATAAATTGTCTCAAAACACAAAGGTTCCCCCATGTCGGTATTATGTGCCAGTGCCATGGTTTTCTTTGCTCTGAACGTGTGACATCTTCCTTTTTCTTAATGTAGAGACCGTGAATTAATTGGTATGTGTCTTTCACAAGGGAATCACTTATCTTTTGCTCTCTTGAAGGTTTTGGGCTGGTGAAGCTGGATGTGAAGACCAAGTCCTGCAGTGGCGTGGTGAGTTAGTCTAGTTCTGCCCAGCCTTTCTGCAGCTGAACCGTGTCTGCCGGTTTTCTTAAGGAAGAGGCAGGCTTTAGTTGTAAGGAATTTGCATGTAACCTGATTTATAGTTTTGACTTGGAATGGATTTCTGATTTTCTTGTGCTGTCTTACTACAAACAAGGAACTCGGGAAACTTCAGTTTATTCTCAAAATCAGGGAGCTAATTGTTACAGCCTTTCTGTGCCAGTTGTAGGCAATAAGGGTTCTAGTCTTAAAAATGATCAACTCCTTATGTTAGTGCACTGATGACACAGTGGTGTTATCCTCAGTGTATATGATGGCATATTCTTCCTCCTGGGGGAAGATACCCATGTGTGCTTTATAAATTTAGAGTACCCTGGGGCATGGGGTGAAAGTGGCTACTGTTGTAGTGTTTGGGTATCTCGAGTGTTCCTTAATATGCCTCAAAGAGAGTAAACGAAAACTTAATTTTGTGTACATTTTTTCCTGCTCTTAGATCTTTGTTGTTGTTGTCCTTTTGCTATTATGGGAATTGTTTAGTTATTTGTATAGGCTGAATATTGTTGCTTATTTTGATGAATTCTACTGTAGTTAATTCTGCTGTGGTTACTGTAATATATGTAGTTGGTATTTTACTAAAATCAGTCATGTTGTGGTTTCATAGTACTTGGATTTGTGGAATTTTTATATTGGCCGCTTATGCCATCTGTTTCCTTTGATCTGAAGGAAGTGTGATGATTTGCTGTGGTTGGGACTGACTTGTTTAAAGGCACAGGCTCCAGGGTAGTGGCCTGGTGTTCCTTTCTGCTATTAACTGCCACCGTTGCTTGTAATCACTTGCTCTGTGTACCTTGAAAATCTTTGTTTTTTTTTTTGCTTTTTTGGGTTAGACCTGGCAATGCTCAGGGGTTAATCCTGGCTCTGCACTCAGGAATTACTCCCGGCGGTGCTGGGGGACCATATGGGATGCCAGGGATCGAACCTGGGTTGGCTATGTGCAAGGCAAATGCCCTCCCCGCTGTGCTATCGTTCCAACCCCATACCTTGAAGCTTTTAACAAAAAAATTAAAAAAGACTGATTTTAAAAAGCTTTCTCTCTAGTTGGAGAGACACAATAAACTTAAAATTGGGCAGTGGAAATATAGCAGATACTGGCTTGTTTGATAAAGGAAAGTATTATTGTGAGCAGGGTTAAGGGACATTTTATAGAATTAGTTTAAGATGGAGCTGGGTTAGATTAAAAAGCATTTTTTTTCTATTTTATGTGTCTCAGTTCAGCTAGTGTGGTTCTAATCTTGTAATATGTTGTTGATCATAAATATGTCCCAGTAATACCTGGCTCTATTCATTCACTTGATCTGCAGAGATGCCCTGACAACCTCAGCATGTTAACCTGAATGTCTGGTGATAGTGAAGGTGTCAGCTCTAGCAGCGGTATTACCTGGCCCAATTCCGGTCCTACACTGAGATCTTGGTTTTGTTTTCGGGGCTTCCTTGACATATATTTGGGCTGGCTCTCTGTGGGCTGGTGGATGGCAGCGGTGGGGCTAAGAGTTACAGTGTCACTTGGGATTAAATTAGCTGCTCACAGATATTATCCATTTCAAATATCTGCCAAAAGAACATGCTCCCATGTATATTTAATGATGCTTTTTTCCTTTCATGTTGGGTACACAGAAGTGTGCAGAGCTTTACAGTGTCAGTCCAATGTAATCCTCCAGAACAGGTTTTGTTTCTGCAAGTGAGGAAACAGACCTTCCCCCCCCAAAAGCTGAGTGCCTTCCTCAGTTTCATTCATTTAGTGAAAGAGCCAGCAGAACTGGATGCTAGGGCTCCTAATTCATATCCAGTCTTTCTTAACATAATCCAGTGCTTTTTTAATAGGCATGGAATGCCAAGCTCTTTCTTGAAATTCCTGTTAATGAAAGCATCTAATTTTAGGTGGTTGGATATAAGGTTGAAGGGTTTCAGTCTGTTTTGCTAGAGTCGATACAAAGCTTTGACTCACATTCTTCTTTTTTTCTTTTTTGAGTCACACCCTGCAATAGTCAGCGGTTACTCCTGACTCTGCACTCAGGAATTACTCCTCACAGTGCTTGAGGGACCATATGGGATGCCGGGAGCGAACCCTGGTTGGTCACGTGCAAGACAAATGCCCTGTTGGCTGGACTTTTGCTCCGGCCCCTCACATTCTCATTTTTAATTTTTTGAAAATTTTTTTGTGGGGGGAGAAGTTTTGGACAACACCTGGCAGCCAGAAGGCTTACTTCTGGCTTTGCACTCGGATCAGTCTTGGTGGTGATTGGGGTATCGAAGGGGCTGGCCATTGGACCTGCGTCGGCTATGTCCAAGGCTGTTGCCCTTCCAGTGTACCGTCGCTCTGGCCCCACAATCTTTTTTTTTTTTTTTTTTTTGGGTCACACCCGGCAATGCTCAGGGGTTTCTCCTGGCTCTGCACTCAGGAATCACTCTAGCGGTGCTCGGGGACCATATGGGGTGCCGGGGATTGAACTCTGGCCGGCATGGGCCGGCTGCGTGCAAGGCAAACGCCCTACCCGCTGGGCTATTGCTCTGGCCCCAACAATCTTATTTTTTAAAATATCACTTTTCTAGGCCAGAGAGATAGTATGGAAATGAGAATTGAATGAAACCTTGTGAAGATCACAGATCAAGAATAATACTGGGATTACCAAGTAAATCTTAGAAACTTTGTTTTTGATATGAATTCCTCATGAATGCTTTCAAATTTAATGATTTTCAGAAGACATTAGGTTGTAGATTATCAGTACTTACAAATTCTGTTGCTGAAAGTAGGATTTTAAAAAAATTTTTTATTATTCCTCCTTGAGATATACAATTACAATGGTGTTCATAATTGGTTGTCTGTCATACAGTGCTCCAGCACCCATCCCTCCACCAGTGCCCATTTCCACCCCCGATGTCCCCACATTCCCTCCCTCCCACCCCCACCTGCCTCTATAGCAGTCACCTTTTATTTTCCTCTCTGAAAGTAGGATTTGTAATCACGGGCCTATGTAGTGTTTTCTATCAGTCCCCACAGATAGATCAGATCTGGTGCCAGAACTCTCACCCTCGCTCTGGGTCAGTGCTCGGACCAGTGATGCGAGGCTGCTCTGGCCTGGTGGTGCTGGCGGTTGCCAGGGCCACCCTGCAGCGAAGGGATTGGACTCACGGCCTAGTGATGCTCACCATCGCCTCTGCTCCTTGAACTTTTCTCTAGCCTTCACTTTTAACATGTTTCCTAGAAAGATGTAGTTCGCTGTTCACTTGGGAATTAGAGTTTAACTTGTGGCTGTTTGGAAATACTATTTTAACAAATTGACATTCAGTAATTTAGAAGTCTTCTGCTTTTCTTAAATTATTTATTTACTTTTTTTTTTTTTTTTTTTTTGGGGGGTCGCACCTGGCAGTGCTCGGGTTATTCCTGTCTGTGTGCACAGGAATTACACCTGGAGGTTCTTGGCGATCCACATGGGATGCTGGGGATCAAACCCAGGTCAGCCACGTGAGAGGCAAATGCCCTACCTCTTTACGATCACTTTGATCTCAGTAATTTAGAAGTTAATTTGTCACTTTTGTTTGTACTCCGTAGCAGGCAATGAGTATTATTTGGGAGACTTGAAACTATTGGATATTATAGTGTGGTTTTAAAGTTTTTGTGAAAGTTAGAGGATTCTGTTAGGCTTATGAGAAATTATTTTTTTTTTTTTGAGGGTTACACCTGGCAATGCTCAGGGGTTTCTTCTGGCTCTGCACTCAGGAATTACTTCTGGCAGTGCTCGGGGACCATATGGGATGCCGGGATCGAACCCAGGCCAGCATAGGTCGGCGCGGTGCAAGGCAAACGCCCTACCCTCTGGGCTATCGCTCCTGGCCCCTTATGAGAAAAATTTATGAAGTTTTTGTCTTACTAGGAATTCTCAACATCTGGTTCATCTAATACAGACACCGGTAAAGTAACTGGGACCTTGGAAACCAAATATAAATGGTGTGAGTATGGTCTGACTTTCACAGAAAAATGGAACACTGATAACACTCTGGGAACAGAAATTGCAATCGAAGACCAGGTAACGTTTTTGAAAATGCTTCTGTGTTGGTTTTATTTTCATATTTTCAAAAGGGAAGTAAAGTTAAAAGCAATGTTTTTTCTGTCAAAATAGATTTGTCAAGGTTTGAAACTGACGTTTGATACCACCTTTTCACCAAACACGGGGTAAGCATGGGCATTTCTTATCTGGCGTAAATTTGAAAATACTCCTACACACTTGGATCTTTGCTAGCGATGCTGCCGCCTTCTGACCGATTTGTTTCTTTGGAGCAAGAGCACCATGTCCCCATCATTGACTTGGTGTCAGATACTTGCTCTTTGTCACCAGTTTGGTCATGAGCATGTTTCTGAGGGGCCTTAGTGACCAGTCTTCTAGAGCTGGCAGTCCAGTGACCCACATGCTCTTAAATTTGTAGTTTTTGAACTTTTCTTTAACTGCTAAGGATTGACATGCTACCCCTTTCGCCTCCAGTGGCCAGTGGTCACGGCACAGCGGGTGAGCCCGTGCATTTTGTGCAGGAGACCCGAGTGTGATGGACGGGCGCCACTTGGTCTCCTAGATGGGAATAGCCCCGAGCCAGACACAAAATCAGTCTGTTTTGCATCTTCGGTGTAAGTGTTTGTCGGTGTAGGTGTTTGTTGGGGACACTACTAGGGTCCCCAACAGTGCCGGGAAGCGAAGTTCCCTTTTACCTCCGAAGTCGGCGGGGGAATGGGGAATGGATGAAAACTCAGGAATCCGATACAGGGTTTTTTATTTATTTATTTTTTTGGCTTTTTTCTTTGGGTCACACTGACAATGCTCAGGGGTTACTCCTGGCTCTGCACTCAGGAATCACTCCTGGCGGTGCTCGGGGACCGTATGGGATGCCGGGATAGAACCCAGGCCAGCACAGGCCAGCTGCGTGAAAGGCAAGCGTCCTACCTGCTGGGCTATCGCTCCAGCCCCAACAGTTTTAAAAGAGGAGACAAAGACAAGACTCCCAAGAAGAGTGCGAGCCCAAAAAGAGAGAGAGCCGCCAAGAAAGGAAGCAGGCTAGTTTTATACCCCTGCAACTCAGACCTCCCACTTTTTTTTTTTTTTTTTTTTTTTTTGTTTTTTTGGGTCACACCGGCAATGCGCAGGGGTTACTCCTGGCTCTGCACTCAGGAATTACTCCTGGCGGTGCTCAGGGGACCATATGGGATGCTCCCCGGGCCCCAAATGCCCTACCAGCTGGGCTATTGCTCCGGGCCCGAGACCTCCCACTTTTATGGACTTTTATGGGAAGCAGGCAGGGTCAAATGCCCTCAGGTAATTTCTCCCAGCACCTCACCTAGGCCCTTTTATATGCTAATGTCTTGAGCCAAGATCTGCCTGGAAATGCCTTTATAGGGTAGAGAAGGGGGTTTCTGAGATGGCATGCCTCTGTACCAAAGACTACTAATGCCAGTTAAATATTTCTCCAAGCCTTCACAAGAGTCTCCTCTACTTCACGGTAGTTTTGTATTTTAGTTGCTTCTGAATTATCAGGGAGCCATGCTTGTTTGCTTGGAGGCAAACAGCATTTCTCTCTGGTCTAATTACTTAGGGATCCTACGTGGCCAGGCTAATATGCTGGTAAGATCTAGCTAGTCCCACGATGATTGTGGTAGCATGAGAGAATATTTATACCAGCCAGTACCCCCTATCTACATAGTGACCTGCAGGAGGCAATCCAGGGCAGATTCAGAGGTGTCCTGCACAGGTGTTATGTAGGTAAATGTTTCCCACTGGCATCTGTTTTTAAGTCAATTTTTTTCTTTTTCCAGAAAGAAAAGTGGTAAAGTGAAGTCTTCTTACAAGAGGGAGTGTATAAATCTTGGTTGTGATATCGACTTTGATTTTGCCGGACCTGCAATCCATGGTTCAGCTGTCTTCGGTTATGAGGGTTGGCTTGCTGGCTACCAGATGACCTTTGACAGTGCCAAGTCAAAGCTGACAAGAAATAACTTTGCAGTGGGTTATAGGACCGGGGACTTCCAGCTACACACTAATGTGTGAGTATTTCTTTGTGGGTCTTAGATGAGTAGGACCTCAGGTGGTTTTCTTCCTTTAGTTTATTACGTCATCCTTTCATAGAGTGTGTGGTGGAGGGTACAGTGAAGTGCTCCAGGAAGGCCGTAGCAGCGTTGGGGCCTCGTGTTTTGGTTTACTTAGAGTTTTTTCCAGGGAGGTGCTGATTGTTATTGTTGTTATTGTTATCATTATTTCTGAAAAGCCGTAAGACAAGTAAGTTTGGGGACTTGCCATTTAGGTATAATACAGATTTCTTTTCTTTGGGGGTGGGGGTGCAGGTAGCTCGTAATCTGTTCTGTGGGCGGCCAGAGCTCTGCTGTCAGTGCTTAGGCCTGTGGTAGCGGGATTGATGCTGGGATCTGTGTATGGCAGGCGTGCTTGCTCTGGCCCTTGGAGCGCTCTCCCCAGCTCCTAACGCATTCCTTGACATAAAAGGCCTTTTAGGGCTGGAGAGAGGGTCCATGAAGTAAGATGCTGCTTGCCCACAGAAGACCCGAGTTCAGTCCCCAGCACCGCTCTGGTCTCGGAGCACTGCTGGGTGCTCCAAAACCTCCTGCTTGGGCAGCATGACCCCGGGAGGTAACAGTCAAGAGCCGGGAGCTCGGACCAGGGGTGAGGCTCTTCCTTGCACGGCCCAACCTGGCTTAGTCCTGGCACCACATAGGCTCATTTGAACCCTGCCCAGAGTATGCTCTTAGTGCTGCTGGGTGTGGCTCAAAAGCAAACAAAGAGAAAATGTTAGAAACGGTAGTCTTTGCTGAGCCTCTTTTCATCGCATGTGAGGTTTAATGTTGGTTTTTTTTTTTTTTTTTTTTTTTTTGGTTTTTGGGTCACACCCGCGATGCTCAGGGGTTTCTCCTGGCTCTGCACTCAGGAATGACTCCTGGCAGAGCTCGGGGACCATATGGGATGCCGGGGATCGAACCCAGGCCGGCATGGGCCGCCACGTGCAAGGCAAACGCCCAACCCGCTGGACTATCACTCCGGCCCCTAATGTTGGTTTTTAGGAGATGCTAAGACATTCCCCCAAACTACTGGTGCATTCACGTGCCTTAGTTGTGTGAGGTCCTGATTTGATGGGTTGCCATCTGGCTTGGCATCCTACCCAATCCAAACTGGTGTGTATGTGGTGGTATGCATGTATGTGTGTGTGTGTAGCTCTAATAAAAAATGTTTTTGAGATCACGATCACGATCACGATCTTCCCGTTGATCATCTATTTGCTAGAGCGGGCACCAGTAATATCTCCATATGTCCTGTCTCATGCCAGTAGAGCCAGGAGCATCGGCTTGCTACAGGAACATAAAGAGCCTCAAACCATTATATTAGGTCATGGGAATGACCTAATATAATTGTTACTGGAATTTGGCATATCATATACAACACGAGAAGCTTGCCAGGCTTGTCGAGCGGGAGGCAAACTCTTTTAAACACCTCCAAATAAAGCATTTATTGATGAGCCGCAAGGCGCAAGCGGCTGCGTGAGCCGGGCTGTGATGGGCTGGTCTGCTCGGTGGAGTTCTGACGAGAGGGAAGTCCAGAAGTGGAAAATGGCGGCGCCCGTGGAGTGAGGAGCGGTGGTCTGGCTTGTTGTGAGGCTCTGCCGAGGTGGTGGGCCAGGGCTAGAACCCGCCATGCCTCCCGACTGCCTCATGAACGGCTGTGCACAGGGAGAGCCAGGAACAGCTCTGCCCCATGTCTGAGAGTCTCTTTTTGAGAGTATCTTTTTGAGATAGTAGAAGTATAAAGAAGGAACCAGAATTTCCCCAAATCCTGCTCCTTTTTTGGGGTCACACTTGGGGCTTTTGGCTCTGCACACAAGGATTACTGCTGGTTGGTTCAGGGACTGTAGGGGGATGCCTGGGGAGGAACCTGGGTTGGCCGAGTCCAAGGCAGACGCCCTTCCTGCTATACTATCCCTAGCCCATTCTGCTCCCGTTTATGTACATCAAGACATAATCACGTTAATGGCTTTGTCTCTGTGTGTATAAATATGTAGCTATGCATGTAATTTGTGCCTGAAAGGCAGTTACATAACCCTTTCCTTAATGCACTTTCCTATAGCCTGTGTAATCTTCAGTGTCACCATAGTGTTAGTAACAGTATAGTAATCCCACTGGATGGGTGTGCCCAGCTTATTTACCCATAATAAACATTTTCATCTATTCACCCATCCATCCATTCACTTCATTCATTCATTCATTCATTCATTCATTCATTCATTCGTTTGCTTGCTTTTTGGGCCACACCTGGCAAGGCTTAGGGTTTATTCCTGGCTCTGCACTCAGGATTTACTCCTGGCCTGGCAGTGCTCAGGGTACTATATGGGATGCCGGGATCGAACCCGGGTCGGCTGCATGCAAGGCAAATTCCCTACCCGCTGTGTTATCGTTTCGCCCCATACCCATAATAAATTCACCATAATTTATTTTCTCGACATTGACTTGGAAAACCTTTGAAACTTTGAGGTTTAATTTAGTGGAACTGTAACCCGTGTGAACAATGGTTTTATTTTATTTTAAAGTCACATAATATATATTACATATTTAATATATAGTGCTAGAGAATTAGCTTAGTGTGAAAGATTATTAGTATATTGCTTGAATTTACTGATAATATTTTATAGCAATGATGGGACAGAATTTGGAGGCTCCATCTATCAGAAAGTCTGTGAAGATCTTCACACTTCAGTAAACCTCGCGTGGACCTCAGGTACCAACTGCACTCGCTCGGCATCGCAGCTAAATACCAGCTGGACCCCACTGCTTCCATTTCTGTGAGTACCGCCGTGGGCCTCGGAGTTGTGAGAATCACTCTTTGGGTAGAATCTGAGCTGATGTTCACAGAGAGCGGGCCTGGAATTTGGAATGTGACTTTCACAGTGGAGGTGGCGTTAGACAATTGAAGGCCTGGCCTGAGGGGATCTCGGCAAGAATCGACATCCCAGAAATTAGACTCTAATGCGGGAAGGCCAGTGTTGGGGCCTGCGATAGCCTCATCCATATTGGAGGGTTATAGTATCTGTTAATTTGACCTTTTTTTTTCTTTTTTTGGGCCACACCCGTGATGCTTAGGGGTTATTACTGGCTCTGCACTCAGGAGTTACTCCTTCTGGTGCTCAGGGGACCATATGGGATTCCGGGATTGAACCCTGGTGGGCCATGTGCAAGGCAAATGCCCTACCCACTGTGGTACCGCTCTGGCCCATTGACTTGTCTTTTTTTTTTTTTTTCATTTTGGGTCACACCTGGCAATGCTCAGGGGTTACTCCTGGTAGTGCTCAGGCGACCATGTGGGATACCGGGATTGAACCCACGTCGGCTGCATGCAAGGCAAATGCCTTACCTGCTGTGCTGTTGCTCCAGCCCCTTGACTTTTCTTTTTATGACTCCAAAATATCTTCAGATTTGGTCTGGCCACCAGTGATACATGTACCGTTTACAGATGAAGAAACTGAAGCTTAGAGAGGGAAAGGACCCCAGCTAAGGAGGGAAAGAGGCAAAGGGGAAGGAAGGCAGCGTAGAGCCCGACTAGACTGATGGATTGTGATTTCCCTCGTGGGGTGCCGCTTAACCCTGCTTTGCCTGGGACCAGTTCATTTTTCTCACCCTGAAAGTCTAGCATCCCTTTCCCCTGTTCTGAAGCTGGGTCCAGTTGCCACCAACCCTTGTTTTCCAGCTATTTCTGTCTCTCTCTTCCTTCAGGTAAGGTTAGGATGAAATGCAGGGTCTGGGGGTGTGGGGGGGCCTTGGTAGCTATGTGGGAGAGGGAAATGCAGTGTCTGAGGCTGAGGCTGGGCCCCTGGAGAGCCGCAGCTCCTCCTGTGTTTCAGTTTCGTAGTGCTCTGAGGCTACCCTTAGTGTCAGTGCTGGGAAAGAAGGAAAGGCAGAATTATTTGTTATCCCTGGAAACTGAAGTTAAGTTCTAGCCCGTTATTGATTTGTCTTATCACAATTGTATTAGAATTCGGAGAGTAACTATTCCAAATGTCTCTCTCATTGCCAAAGCAGCAGTACATTTATTTTCCCCTTCCTTGTTTCTAATTAGAAGAGTCAGAGCCTCCAGGCTGCACAGGGCCTCCTAGACTCTGGGCGTATTCGTATTTCCTTACTGCATGTGGTGCCATCAGAGTCCAGCTGAGTCTGAAATGGGAAGGAAGCAATTTGCAGCTTGCATGTCTTTGAGTGTCTTGGGAATTGGTTTGGAAATGTTCCTGCTGTTTCCCACTGGAAGAAGTTATCTGTTGACCTGACCGAGTGTCCCCATCACAGTGTAGCTGATTCCTTCTCTGAAACGAGTAGGCTCTTGGATCCAGTTGATAGTTTAGAGAAATGTAGAAGCGCACACTTGAAGGCAGTGGGTTTGGCAGCAGAGAAGGCCTTGCCAGTTCCCTTGTGCAGTAGTGCAGTGCAATGGCTGAGCACAGTGCCTGGCCAACCCCTGGGCCCTGCGGCTTAGGACCAGACCTCTCTTATAGACACAGGTTCTGCTGTGGCTTAGTGGTGTTGTGGAAGGAACTTTTCCTACCGAGTTCTTCTAGGTGTGTCCAGTCTTTGAAAGAGAGTGAGTAAATGCTAAACTAATTGTGTAGAGGGTGGTGGCTCTGAGTGGGTAAATGATGCCTGCTGGCGCCCTCTTCTCAGTTTGGTTATGGAAGCCAAGACCAGGGCGTGAGTGAGAGACGTCAGAGTGTGAAATAAAGACTTTTCTTGTTCGATTTTAGCATTCGTGTTCTGATTCTTGGGGAACGCTTTTGAAGCTTTTTCTCACAACTGTGTGTTTCTTCTAGGCAAAAGTCAACAACTCTAGTTTAATCGGAGGGCTACACTCAGACTCTGAGGCCTGGTAAGTATTTGTGGTGATGTAGGCTTACTCTGGTAGTGTTTTAAGCTTTGCTTCTATTTCTGAGGCTGTTATGCAAAATTCCCAGGTTTAAAGGATTGACAAGGGTCTGGGGGGCCAGAGCAATAGATAGTCCAGCTGGTAGGACGTTTGCCTCGCATGAGACTGACCCAGGTTTGATCCGCGGCATCCCATATGGTTCCCCGAGCACTACCAGGAGTAATTCTTGAGCGAAGAGCCAGGAGTAACCCCTGAGCATTGCTGGGTGTGACCCCCAAAAATCCCCTTTGCACCAAAAAGATTGGCAGGGCCAGAGAGTGTATATATTTTAAGGCTTAGTCTTCATGCAGCCAATCTCATTTGATGCCTGGCACTGTACAGAGCCCCACACAGGCTGAGGTGTCCCGAGCAAAACTGCATCCTAGGACTGGCACCGACTGGGTTGATGGAGAGTCCCTGGGAGTTACTCGCCCCTTCCTGAGTACTCTTGAGAGGCCCAAGGGAGCTATAGGCAAGAATACAGTGACCATATTTATTCCTTTTCTTCTCTGCTTGGCTCTTTTACTTTCCCTCCATTGAGACTTCCTTAAGTCCTTCTGTCTCTAAGGTCATTTTCCTACCTGTGTAACCACAACACTGTTAGTGCAACTGAGAAAGTTAACAGTGATTTGGAGCTAAAGAGCTGAGAGTTCATACAGTGGGCTGGGTCCTTGTCTTTTATGCACTGATCCCCGCTTCGATCCCTGGTGTCTCTTATGGTCCCCCAAGCACTGCCTGGTCTGCAGTCTCGACCTGTAGACACTAAATGGCTGTTTTGCATATGTGTCGATACATTAGTTCTAGTGCGCATGTAGTACCGTTGTCACAGCTAAGGCAATTAACATTATGCCTAATGCAGTTTGTAATTTGGCTTTTTGTTGTCCTTTTTTTGGTAATTTTCCATTTCCCAGAGTTTATTACCATTGTCCTTCTAGACTCAGTCTGGGTAGCACACTGAACATTACAATGTACTTTGTAGAAAGCTGTCAACTGTATTGACATTTTTCTGCTCTGTGCCTTGGTGCCGTAACTGAACACTTTCTGGGCTTCGGGTACTCCCTGGTGTCCTCCGATGGCTAACAGTGTAGGCCGTCTGCCAGCCTCCGGGATGGGTGAGGTCTTGGAGCCACATCACGGTCGTCTGCTTTCATTTACAGGTGTGAAGCTTACACTGTCTGCTCTGGTAGATGGGAAGAGCATTAACGCTGGAGGCCACAAACTTGGGCTTGCCCCTGGAGTTGGAGGCTTAATTCAGCTGGAAGAAACCTCTGGGAAAGGATATCAGATTTGGCCTTAATATATTTCCAGTGTGACCAGCAGGCTTCTCTCTTTCCTTCCTCCCCCTGCCCTCCCCAAAAGGTGATCAAAACAAAGGATGATCTAAACAAGAACTGTATTTTAAATATTTGGACGGTCACTTGTTAGCTGGTTTCTAGTTGAATTGGTTATCTACCTAGTTACCAACGCTGCGCCATGCAGTCACCTATACATTATTTAAATGTATTTAACTGTTAAATGAGCTACCCACCAATAATGAAATAGATCTTTCTGAAAACTGTGCAATGGTGTGCATGTTTGTTTCTATGTTCCTTTAACATTGCCATTGGATGAGACGGATCAGTGGATGTTTTAAGACGAGGTTTTTGTTTTTTTAACTCAGCCATCTTAGAATTACTTTTGGTATCCCTAAACATTGCAAATTATGAATAAAACAAGTATATATAATTAATGACTCCAAGTACTTGCAGAATGAAGAATTTGCCAGCTAGGATCAAGCTCCCTGGTGTCTAGTTAATACTTTAATATCCCAGTGAGCATTTTGCTCTGTACCTAAGTCTGTGCCATAGCCTTCCCTGTGTTCCTAGAGGAACTCCATGAGCTTTTTAGATTACAATAAAATAAGAAGATATTTGCCTTGCATCTGCAGTTTGTAAGTTTGTGCAAAATTACCTTGGCTCATTGTTAATAGTAAGTATTGCAGATTAAGTGGATGAAGAGGAAGAATGAGGGTTAGCACTAAAACACATGCTTGATGGCCCTCTGCAAGCTCCTGCCAGGCAGCGAGCTATCTGCTGAAAGGGGCTGGAACCAGCAGGAGTACCCGTGAGCCCCGTGCCTGCTGCCTGCCTCCTCTTTCCGAGGGGTAACAAATGGGGGATTCTTACTCTAAAAATTGTTTTTTTGGGGGGGAGGGGTCACACCCATCAATGCTCAGGGGCTACTGCTGGCTCCACACTCAGGAGTTACTCCTGGCGGTGCTCTGGGGAATATATGGATACCTGGGATTGAACCTTGGTCAGCTGTGTGCAAGGCAAATGCCGGTACTACCTGCTGTGCTATCGCTTGGGCACCAGAATAGTGTTTTTTTGTTTGGGCGTTTGAAGGATATTAAAGGTTAGAGATGTGGGGAGATTGTTGAGAAAATGAGACTAGATCTGACTGAAATAGTCTGAATCCCAGCAACAGCAGATCAGGGCCTCCACAAAATGGTTCTTGCTGCAAATTCTTGAGTCCAGAAGAATCTGCCAAGAAATGGAGAAGCCCATGCAAAGCTGTCCACAGTGATGGTGAGGCATAAAGACCCCTCTAGCTCCTTCCTCTGTTCTAAAGCTGTAATGAAATGGTCTGTAAGAATCAGATGTCTGGTGGTAACAATGCCAGAAAATTGGAATTGAAGCCAGTTTTGAGTTAGGTGCTACTTCTAGATAAGAGAAATGGGTGGGTGGAGCGAAATGTTACCTTGCTTTGCATATGCCAATTGCAGTTCCATCCTTGGCAAGGCACAAGGTCCCCAGAGTACCAGCAGGAGTGATCCTGCTATCACTGAGAACAGCTGTCACCAAAAAAATAAAAAAAAATTAGGGAAGGCTGTAAGATTGGTGTGAAAGTACCTCTCTTACTGTCCATAAACAGACCAGCAAAAGGCTCTCAACTCACTGGTGGTGGGAGAGGCAGGGTTCTGCTCACAGGGCTTGGGACCAGCTGCTTCCAGGGGGTCATGCATTAACAGTATGGATTCGGGAAGACTGAGCTAGAATGAAAGGTTTTGAACACTACCAAAAGTGGATTCAGAGTTAACCCTGTGACTAATCAGGTGTCACTGGAAGCATCCGTGATGTTAAATTTCTCGGGTAAAAGGGGGTCACAAGTGAAAACGTTTGGGGAGCCCTGGTTAAGGCACTGGTTCCTGGGTGGCCTTCCCCTCCCCCCAGTCTGTGCCTGGAGTTAGCACCAATCCCTAGACTAGGCTTTGGACAGTGTTGTAGGTGTGGTCTGAGTGGATTACCAGTCAAGGACCTAAATTGGACCTGACACCAATGCCTTCTAATGGACTTTTATAGTGGGTGAGTCTGCAGCTTGGACCCTGGGCGTCATCCAGATGAGCACAGGAGCTGATGGGTTACGAAAGTGCTGTACAACTCACTGTACAACTGAAAGTGAAACTCACTGAAAGTGCTGTACAACTCACTGCTGCTGCCCGGCAGCAGTCGAGCACACTGTCACGCCCTGCCCTGACCAAGGCGCCTACTTGTCATCCAGGCCCAGGCCCTGGGCAGTGAGTGGGAGGCCAGTGTAAACGAGGAGCTCTGAAGGAGGAAGCAAGCCCCTCGCTGGATGTCAAAGACCCGAGAACACTGCAAGCAGACTTCTAGCTACCCGTGGGGCTCTGCTTCACAGCTGGGCTCCTGCAGAACTTGAGGGGCAGTGGGTGATGTTGACTAAGCCTAAAGGTCCCTAAGTCTCAGCGAGTGGCCTGGTGATGCCCTCTGGGGCTGAGCTGAGGGTACTGTGAAAGAGCCAATGGCCACAGAACTGAAGTGACCTACTAACGTCCTGGCCTCTTTCCAGTTGTCAGATGCCGTGCGGGGCCTAAGCCCAGCCCAGCCAGCTCTGGCCTGTAGTGCGGAGGCAAACTGCGGCGCTGAGGCTCTGCAGACCGCGTGTGGTCAGCCCGAAGAAAGCTCGGTATCGGGACACTAGCCGCCACGCGGGTGCCGGGGCGGGCCTCCAGGCTGTGTGCCCGGTGGCGGTGGGCACCTGCGCCTCCGCGGCCGCTCCTCAGGCCAGAACAGCTGCCCGCCCTGGGTCTTACCATGTCAGCGCACGCAACGAGGCCAGAGTATGGGGGGTCCCCGCCCCGCTTTATTGTTGACTTGAAACTCCGGGTTCACCATCAGCTCTTGGATCCCCGAGGCTACTCGGCCCCGCCCTAGATCTTGAAGGCCAAGGTGAGGCCGTCGCCCAGGGGCAGCAGGCTGATGTGGACCCTGGCGTCCCGCAGGATGCGCTCGTTCAGGCTGCGCACCACCTCGACCTGGGCGTCCCGCGCCTGGGGCTGCAACACCTCCCCGCGCCACAGCACCTGGGGGGAGGCGAAGGGGGCATCACGGGGGTGGGGCGCGGGAGGACCCTGCCCCCGGCTGGCCGCTTACACTGAGCACCGCGAGGCACTCCGCCGGGTCTCAGCAGCTGCAGGCACCGCTCATAGTACGCGGCGCAGTTCTCCTTGTCCGCGTCCACCACGGCCACGTCAAAGGTGCCAGCCTCGCCCGCGGCCAGGAGCTCGTCTTAAAGGGGAGGGAGGGGCAGACGCGGCTGAGCCGAGTCTAGGGGGCTGCTGCCCCGGCGGGCCGCACTCCGCTAGCCACTACCGAGCCCGGTGGTCCAGGTGAGGAACGGCCCAGGCCCCTCGGCCCCGGTGCTCACCCAGGGTCTCTAGGGCGGGCTTCACGCGCAGGTCGATCTTGTGCTCCTCCTCGGCCTGCGGGAGGAGCAGATGGGAGGCTGGAGCCGGCACTGACCCTGCGGGGGACGGCGGGCCCAGGGCTCGAGGGGGGCTTGGCCACCCACCTGCCGCCACAGGGGCCGCCCCAGCTCCGGGAGCCCCGCGTTCACCTCGCAGGTCACCACGCGCCCGGTCGGGGGCAGCGCCAGGGCCAGCGCCAGGGCTGAGTAGCCTGTGAAGGTGCCTGGGGACAAGGACACGGACGGGCTGAGTCTAGGGCGGGGGGGCGGCGGGGCCAGCCCTGCTCGCGGGGTCACCGGCTCGTGCCTACCCAGGTCCAGCGCCTTCTCGGCCTTGATGAGCCGCGCCAGGTTGGCCAGCAACTGAGCCTGCTCGCAGGTCATCATGGAAGCCCCCTGCGGCTGCTCCAGAGTCAGCTGCGGAGAGGGGACAGAGAAGCGTCCGACCGCGCCCCCCAGGCTCGGGCTCCCGGGGGCGTGGCCTGGGCGTGGCCCTGGGAGGGCGGGAACGCCCACCACGCCCGCCCAGAGCCCGGAAGCCCAGAAGGGGCCACAGTCCAGCCCAAGGTCACCCGGCGGGGCCGCCCGCCCTCGCCTGCCCCCCGGCCCGGCTGACCATCCGCAGGCTCCGCAGCGCCGGGTGCTCGCGCAGGGAGCGGCTCAGCAGGTACTGCCACAGGGGGCTGTCTTCGGGGGCAACAGGCTCTTCTCTCGCCGGCCTCGCCAGCGGGGACACCATCGCCCTGCGCGGTTAGGGGCCAGGCGCGGTTAGATGTCCGGGCTGAGCAGCAGGTGCGGCCACCCCCCGCGGACCCCTGCGCTCCGCTCCCGGCCCTGCTCACCTAGGATGAAGCCAGTGGCGAAGGCGGCGCCCAGCGCGGCCGTGCCCAAGGCCAGCGCGGCGGGCACGGAGATCCTTGGCAGGGGCTGGGGCATGGCACGGGCCGGAGGCGGCGACGATCGGGGAACTTTCTCCGGGGCTACCGGGGCGCACATGGACCCGTGGTCCCTGCAGGCTCCGCCTTCTCCCGGTGCTGCTTTCGGTGCTGCGGCCTCGGGCGCCATCTGGTGGCCCCCAGTACTGATTGCAAGGCCCGCCCCGGAGAGACGATCGCCATCTGGTGGCCACACAGGGAACTGCTCCCAGTAGCAGTTCCCACTCAGCATGGGGCCTCCAGGGCGGCTCCTCACTCCCGTCGCCTCCCGCGGTCTAGTGGCTGTAACAGTCACGGAGGGAAACGTGGAAACTTCTCCTAGCAGGGTGGGGAGTCGTTAGTACAGCCGAAAGGGCGTTTGTCTTGCACGCGCGCCCTGTATGATCTCGGGCATCCCATAGGGTCCCTGATCACTGCAGATCTCTCCCGAGTATTTCTTCCTCATCACCCCATACTCCAGCCCGCCAGGGCTATGTGGTGGCTGGACCATTCGTGCACGAATAGGTAGAATGTGTCCTTCCACCTGGAGCTAAGGGTCGGCGGAAAGTGGTCGGGGCCCCATGTCCCGGCTGTCCGTGGGAACACTGCCCTTAAGAGGCGATTGAATGTCCACTGTCAGATCCTGAGTGCTGGGTAAGGGCGTCTGGGCCGCAGGAGGGTCCTGTGATGAGAAGGGCAGTGAGGGTTAAGCCCTCCACCAGCCAGCCAGCTGCAGCCCCGGCGCAGGAGGAGCCTGCGTGCTCTCAGGTCTGGCTCCGGTGGCCCTGTGGGGCTGTTCTGCTCTGAGAGACCTTCACCCAGGTTCTTGTCCCCACTCGGTCCACCCTCGCCAGAGCTGAGTCTGCACTCCGGCCCTCTCCTATCCCGGAGTGAGCGTCAGCTGGCACTTTCTGAATATTTTTGCAGCGGTGTCCGGGAACCTACATGTCCGCAGTGAGAATAATGCAGCCGGGCCCTTCGTTCCCCAATGTCCCTGTGCGGACATTCCAGAGAAAACTGCAGCTCAGAAAGCATCACCCCACCCCAGCTTGCTCTGGCGGGGCCCTTCTCCCTCCCTCTTTCTTGCTCCCACCTACTCCCACCCACATTCGCCCCTGATGGTGGGAAATCTGTGATGCTGAGGATGGAACCGCAGGGGCAGGGGGTTGGGGCGGGGTGTGGGTGTCTCCAGTCACTGCAGCTCCCCCTCCTCCCCCTCCCCTCCCCCCCTCTCTTCGAGGACCCCTTCCTGTAGCTAAGTCCTCTGGGGCCTGGGAATCTAAGTCAGGGTCTTGTGGAGCTCTCTCTGTAGGCTCTGCTCTTGGTGGGAGCACCCCTGGGATACTCAGGCCTGGCAGTCTCAGCCTGGTGCTGTGGAGCTGCTTGGGGCCACTAGACCCTCACCCGGCAGTGTCGGTGGGTAAACCTAGTGTGGCTCCAGTCCTTCTGGCTGTTTCTTGTCCTGTGCTCTCTCTCTCTCTCTCTCTCTCTCTCTCTCTCTCTCTCTCTCTCTCTCTTTTGTTCTCTTGTTCTCTCTCTGCTCGCTCTCTCACTCTCTTGCTCTCTCGCTCACTCTCTCACTCTCTCTCGCTCTCTCGCTCTCTCTCTCTCCCTTTATTTTGGGGGTCTGAGCAGTGCTCAGGGGTTACTCCTGGCTCTGCACTCAGACCATCTGGAATCGCGGGGATCAAACCCTTGCCAGCAGCATGCAAGGCAAGCGCCCTTCCTGCTGAGCTCTCTCTTCAGCCCTTCTTCCTTCATTTCTTTCCTTTCTTTACACACCCAGCAGTACTTAGAGCTTCCTCTGGGCGCTGCACTCAGGATCGCCCCTGGCAGGGCTCAGAGGACCATATAAGGTGGCAGGGGTCAAACTGGGACCTTCCATCTGCAGATCCAGCGCCCTACCTGCTGGCCTGTTGCTCGGTTCCTGCTTTTGTTTGCTTTCTTAAACCTCGAGCCACTGGCCAGAAAGGCACACACCTGGGAGCTCCCCGGGACCCCAGGGGGCGCCTCACTGCTAAGAGGTGCTCCTGACACCTCTGGGTGCTCCTCCATTGCCCATTCGCCTGGCCCTGGGCTCAGTGGGACTGACCTCCACTCTCCCTGATGGGGGTCTTGGGCAGGTCCCCGCTTTGCTCCACCAGAGCGTCCCTCCCCTCTGGCTTCAGACCGGAGCCCAAGGTGGGGGTCCGCAGCGGAAAGTGGAGCCTGTCACCGTATATCCCCGTCAGATTAAAAAACTAATTTGAAAAGATTAATGTATTCCATTCTTGTTAACGCCGGCTCCGATACCGCTGGGCCGCGGCGCTCTGCCTCCTGATTATTGAATTTTTATGGCCTGGTAATTAATTGCAGATTCCCTGTTTTGTTCTATTTCTTCTTCTCTGACATTTTAATTTCAACAAAAAGCAGTGGTCTCCATGCAGGTTGTCTCTGGAGATCCTAATGGTCTATAAAACAGAATGACTTATGGAACCGGCACCCACTTCAGCTGCCGCGCGATTGTTCAAACCTTGCTGATCACGCAAAATTCAATTTTTTCCACCGCCCTCCCGGCTCACTGCTCTTTTCTTGTCCCTTCCGTTTGCAGTGGCCGAGGCACTGAGGCCCGCCCCGGCCTGCTGCAGGGGCTGGGACACGGGGAGCACAGGAAAGCACTTTCCTCTTGCTGGCCCTGCCTTCCTTGGGGGACAGCTGCCCGCCGCACCCACACCCCACACTCACAACGGTTGAGAACTTGGGTGTCTCCAAGCCTGGAAGGCCTCCAGCGAAGTTCTCAACGATGTGCGGTCACTGGGACGGAGTCCTTAAAAAGTGGGTCATGGAGTGGCCCCCAAGTCTCGGTCCGAATGGTCAGCTTCTGCTTCTCAGGCCTGGGTGATGGTGTCAGCATCCCCTTCCTGAGGGCCCCGGACGTGAAGGATACAGGGGGGAGAGTCGCCGCGCCTCAGGGTCTAGGGGATCAAAGTCTGGAACCCAAATGTCTTGGGGGGCCAGGTGTGGGAGGGATAGGTCCCTCAAGCTGCCCCCAGCTTGGCCTGCAAGGGGGTATAAAGGAGAGGGGCAGGGAGGCAGGCGGGGTGCAGGGACGCGGCAGGCGGGGTGCAGGGATGCGGCAGGCGGGTGCACTGTGCCAGAAGGTGGGCCCAGTGTGGGGGCTGCGGGTCTTCGGAGGGTAGGGTGCCCTCGCTGTCAGGTTGTGTTGGCCGAGGGACTGCTCCGACACTTTGTGTCTCACTGCTGCTGTTTCCTCAGACGTGGGGCTCAGTGCCCTGGAGCAGGGAAGCTGGACAGGACGTGGTGCCCCCAGGACACAGCGATTACAGGGTGCCTGATGACCGTGGGCCACTGGCCCCTTCTGCCTTGGGGCCCTTTCCCCGCCCCAGGCTCTTCCCCACCGGCCCCTCATTCTTGATCCTGGGCTGGCTTTGCTTTCTGTAAACTGAGCCCACCCATGAGGCACAATCTCATCTCCCCCTTAGTTCTAGGGGCTGCTCAGTGGTACCTGGGGGCCAGGCGGGGCTGGGATAGTCTGGGGCTGCTGTGTTCTACAGTGTAGGGCTCCTGCACCGACACTGACTCCGGCCCCCTCCCGGCTTGCTCCTTTGGGAAATCCCTCTTGGCGGATCCCTGGGAAATCAGTGTGGGTGATGCTGACCCGGGTGCAGGCTCAGGCACACACTTGGGTGAGACTTGGGCACACACTTGGGTGAGACTTCGGGCACACACTTGGGTACAGACTCCGGCACACACTCAGGTGAGACTCGGGCACACACACGGGTGAGACTTCGGGCACACACTCAGGTGAGACTTGGGCACACACTCGGGTGAGACTCAGGAACACACTCGGGTACAGACTTCGGGCACACACTCGGTACAGACTCTGGCACACACTTGGGTACAGACTCGGGCACACACTCGGATGAGACTCGGGCACACACTTGGGTACAGACTCAGGCACATACTCAGATGAGACTCAGGCACACACTCGGGTATAGACTCGGGCACACACTCGGGTGAGACTCGGGCACACACTCGGTACAGACTCGGGCACACACTCGGGTACACTTGGGCACACACTTAGGTGAGACTTCGGGCACACACTTGGGTACAGACTCAGGCACACACTCGGGTGAGACTTCGGGCACACACTCAGGTGAGACTTGGGCACATACTCGGGTGAGACTCAGGCACACACTCCGGTGAGACTCAGGCACACACTCGGGTACAGACTCGGGCACACACTCGGGTGAGACTCGGGCACACACTCGGGTGAGACTCGGGCACACACTCGGGTGAGACTCGGGCACACACTCGGGTGAGACTCGGGCACACACTCGGGTGAGACTCGGGCACACACCTAGGTGAGACTCGGGCACACACTCGGGTGAGACTCGGGCACACACTCGGGTGAGACTCGGGCACACACTCGGGTGAGACTCGGGCACACACTTGGGTGAGACTCGGGCACACACCGGGTGAGACTCGGGCACACACTTGGGTACAGATTTGGGCACACACTTCGGGTACAGACTCGGGCACACACTCGGGTGAGACTCAGGCACACACTCGGGTGAGACTCAGGCACACACTCGGGTACAGACTCAGGCACACACTCCGGTACAGACTCTGGCACATACTCGGGTACCGACTCGGGCATACACTCGGTGAGACTCGGGCACACACTCAGGTACAGACTCAGGCACAGACTCGGGTATAGGCTCAGGCACACTCTCAGGTACAGACTTCGGGCACGTACTCGGGTACAGACTCGGGCACACACTCGGGTGAGACTTGGGCACACACTCGGGTGAGACTCGGGCACACACTCGGGTGAGACTTGGGCACACACTCGGGTGAGACTCAGGCACACACTCGGGTACAGACTTGGGCACACACTCGGGTGAGACTCAGGCACACACTCGGGTATAGACTTCGGGCACACACTCGGGTACAGACTCGGGTACACACTCGGGTACACTCGGGCACACACTCGGGTGAGACTCGGGCACACACTCCGGTGAGACTTCGGGCACACACTCGCGTGAGACTCGGGCACACACTTTCGGGTACAGACTCAGGCACACACTCGGGTATAGACTCGGGCACACACTCGGGTACAGACTCGGGTACACACTGGTACACTCGGGCACACACTCGGGTGAGACTCGGGCACACACTCGGGTGAGACTCGGGCACACACTCGCGTGAGACTCGGGCACACACTCGGGTACAGACTCAGGCACACACTCGGGTACAGACTCAGGCACACACTTGGGTGAGACTCAGACACACACTCGGGTACAGACTCGGGCACACACTCGGGTGAGACTCGGGCACACACTTGGGTGAGACTTGGGCACACACTCGGGTGAGACTCAGGCACACACTCGGGTACAGACTTGGGCACACACTCGGGTGAGACTCAGGCACACACTCGGGTATAGACTTCGGGCACACACTCGGGTACAGACTTCGGGTACACACTCGGGTACACTCGGGCACACACTTTCGGGTGAGACTCGGGCACACACTCGGGTGAGACTTCGGGCACACACTCGCGTGAGACTTCGGGCACACACTCGGGTACAGACTTCGGGCACACACTCGGTACAGACTCGGGCACACACTCGGGTGAGACTTCGGGCACACACTCGGGTGAGACTTGGGCACACACTCGAGTGAGACTCGGGCACACACTCGGGTACAGACTCGGGCACACACTCGGGTGAGACTCAGGCACACACTCGGGTGAGACTTCGGGCACACACTCGGGTGAGACTTCGGGCACACACTCGCGTGAGACTTCGGGCACACACTCGGGTACAGACTCGGGCACACACTCGGGTACACTCGGGCACACACTTGGGTGAGACTCGGGCACACACTCGGGTGAGACTTCGGGCACACACTCGGGTGAGACTTCGGGCACACACTGTGTGAGACTCGGGCACACACTCGGTACAGACTCAGGCACACACTCGGGTACAGACTCAGGCACACACTCGGGTACAGACTCAGGCACACACTTGGGTGAGACTCAGGCACACACTCGGGTGAGACTCGGGCACACACTCGGGTGAGACTCAGCCACACACTTGGGTGAGACTCAGGCACACCGGTACAGACTCGGGCACACACTCGGGTGAGACTCAGGCAGACTCGGGCACGTACTCGGGTGAGACTCGGGCACACACTCGGGTGAGACTTGGGCACACACTTGGGTGAGACTCGGGCACACACTCAGGTGCAGACTCAGGAACACACTCGTTTGTAGACTCGGGCACACACTCGGGTGAGACTCGGGCACACACTCGGGTGCAGACTCAGGCACACACTCGGGTGAGACTCGGGCACACTCCGGGTACAGACTCGGCACACACTTGGGTGAGACTCAGGCAGACTTCGGGCACACACTCGGGTGAGACTCGGGCACACACTTCGGGTGAGACTCGGGCACACACTTGGGTGAGACTTGGGCACACACTCGGGTGCAGACTCAGGGAACACACTCGTTTGTAGACTCGGGCACACACTCGGGTGAGACTCGGGCACACACTCTGGTGGCTCCCTGGGCCCCCATTACTCACGGGCCTACCAGGTGGGGCCGGGTGTCTCTCAGCTGGCCCCATTCACTGACTCTGCAGAATTTGCGCCTTTGGTGATTCCCCACATTGTTGAGGTCAGTGAATGTCCCTCGATCGTCCTGGGGCCCCGTCGCCTCTGCTTTCTCTTCTGACACAAGCTGACATGTGGTACTGGGCCCTCCAGATGCCCGGGGGAGGGCCTCCTTCCCCCCAGATTTAAATTTAGCTGCATTTCCTGCATTGCATCTCTGGAAGATGCCCGCTGTGGGGAAACCAGACTGGGACCTGGATGTGTGTGTAGGAGCGTCACAGCGTCACAGAGGCTGCTGGGAGTCCGTCGCCTTCACTTCTCAAGCTACTGCTGCCATTGGAGGTCCTGCAGCCGCAGCCTCCGCCATGTGACCTCCATAAAGTTCCCTGGCGCCAGGGGGCGGGTGGGCCAGAGCTAGGACATGAAGTGCCTGTGACCTGCCGAGCTCCTGTGTGGCCCCTGGCCCGGCTTGTTGTTCCCGTTCAGGTCATCCATGTGGGGGTGCCCAGTCTCTGAGGTGGGCCTGTCCCCATCCGCCACCCTGGGCTGCAGATAGCCAGTGTCCCAGCTACACTGCCACTTTGGAGGGACGTTGGGACCCTCCAACAGTCACAGCTTCTTGGGACCCCTTCAGGGAGCAGGTAGAGAGTGTCCCGTGCCACCGGCTTTGTCCCTCTGCACATGGGGACCCTGGTGGCCATCTCCTTCCTCTAGAACACAGGTACCTCATCAGCATCCAAACTACACTCAAGCCTTCAGGAGGCTCCAACGAAGCCGAATAGAAGGAGAACTCTGGCAACTGTGAGCTTGTTTTTGGGAGGCTGATTCTCTTGGGGTGCTGTCTGTCTGCACAGAGGGTGGTTTCAGAGGCTCTTGGCAGTGGCGGGGATTTGCTGCCTGCAGTCGATCCTGGGGCACCACGACAGACCCTTCTGTCGTGTGCAGCCAAATCTCCGCACTCCTCGCCCCCACTGCTCCTCTGTGGTCCTCGTCCCCCCACCTCCCAAAGGCTCTTGCTGGGTCCAGATACCTCGGTCAGCCTAGGGTCCAGATACCTCTCGCCTCGAGTTCAGGCAACTGTTCTGTGTCTTTGGGGCATGTGCTGTCAGTCTCAGCTGCTGCAGCCTTGTCTAAGACACGTGGCTTTGGGTGGGGCGATAGACAGCAGGGATGGCACTGGCCTTGCCCCCTGACACCGCATATGGTCCCCGAGCATCACCAGGTGTGGTCCGGGAGCACAGTCAAGAGTGAGCCCGAGCATCAGCAGGTGTGACCCAAACACTGCCCCCTCCCCTTCTCCCCCTGTCCCCCAACACACACACACACACACACACACACACACTTGATTTTTTTTTTTTTTTTTTTTTAAATATTTTATTACACCGCCATGTGATATACAATTACAAAGATGTTCATGTTTGGGTTTCCGTCATACAGTGTTCCAGCACCCATCCCTCCACCAGTGCCCATTTCCCAACACCAATGTCCCCACTTCCCTCCCCCTCCCCCAGCCCGCCTCTATGGCAAATTCTTTATCTCTTCTCTTACACATTGTGGATTGCAATACATACATTCAGAGATCATCATGTATATCTTTTTTTCCTATATTCAATGCTCAGTTCTAGACTGGTATTATCATTTTTGACAAATATTAGCACACTGTTCTCTGTCCTACCCAACCACTGATTCCCACATGTTTGTGGAAGATTCCACCTTTTTTTTTTATTGAAAGATGCTAGGTAGAGCTTTGGTTCTACAGTGTTCCAACACGCACCCTCCGCCCAAACCCATCTCCCATCACCAATGACCCCACCTCCCTCCCGCTCCGCACCTCAACCACTTGGCGGGTTCTGTATGTCATTTCTTTCCTCTTTATATCTCCTTCCCAACAAACTTTCCTGCTCTTCGTTGACTGCAATGCATTAAAAGACATTACTGTTTCACTATTTTTAGTGGACCTGCGGCGCGGCCTGGGCTCGAACTGGCTTTGCTCTGTTGATCTGGTCTGGGGCCGTTTCGCAGCGTCCGGACAGCAAACATGGTGGCTAGTGTGGTGGGCGAGTCACATCTGGCTGCTTCCGGGGACCCCTCAGAGGCGACGGGCCCCTCCCCAAAACCCATCTGCCCTCCTCGGGGTTCCATGGTCAGCTAGGCCCGGCGCAGGCCGAGCGCCAGCCTCCCCAGCCTTCCGTGAGGCCCTGTGCTGGCCCGTGGGCAGCTCGCCCGGCAGGGCCACCAGGTCCGACAAGATGGAGGGGGAAGGGGGCGACCACGCCTCCACTGATGACTTCCCGGTGATTCCCGCCTCTTGGAGCCGCCTACCTGGGCTCGAACTGGCTTTGCTCTGTTGATCTGGTCTGAGGCCGTTTCGCAGCGTCCGGACAGCAAACATGGTGGCTAGTGTGGTGGGCGAGTCACATCTGGCTGCTTCCGGGACCCCTCAGAGGCGACGGGGCCCACTCCCAAAACCCATCTGCCCTCCTCGGGGTTCCATGGTCAGCTAGGCCCGGCGCAGGCCGAGCGCCAGCCTCCCCAGCCTTCCGTGAGGGCCCTGTGCTGGCCCGTGGGCAGCTCGCCCGGCAGGGCCACCAGGTCCGACAAGATGGAGGGGGAAGGGACGACCACGCCTCCACTGGCGACTTCCCGGTGATTCCCGCCTCTTGGAGCCGCCTACCTGGGCTCGAACTGGCTTTGCTCTGTTGATCTGGTCTGAGGCCGTTTCGCAGCGTCCGGACAGCAAACATGGTGGCTAGTGTGGTGGGCGAGTCACATCTGGCTGCTTCCGGGACCCCTCAGAGGCGACGGGCCCACTCCCAAAACCCATCTGCCCTCCTCGGGGTTCCATGGTCAAGCTAGGCCCGGCGCAGGCCGAGCGCCAGCCTCCCCAGCCTTCCGTGAGGCCCTGTGCTGGCCCGTGGGCAGCTCGCCCGGCAGGGCCACCAGGTCCGACGACCTGATTTTTCAAGATATCCTCTAACCGCTGAATCCCCAGCAACTCTCTTCCTCCATATTCCTTGTTTGGTGAGAAAACAGAACCTTCTGTGTTGGAGCAAAGTCTGATAGTGTATTCTTTTTGTTGGTTGTTTTGGTCTTCAGGCCACACCCAGTGGTGCTCTAGAACTTACTCCTGGCTCTGTGATCACGGGTCACTCCTAGCAGTGCTGGGGGACCATATGCATGTGGGGTGCCAGGATCCAACAGGCTCAGCAGCGCAAGGCAAAGTGCCCTCCCTGCTCTCTGCAGCGCTGGCTGTTCTCTGCCTAGAGCACCAAGCGGTTCCCACTCACACGATCCCCCCGTCCAGGTGCTTCCACCCTGACACGTTCCCGCCTGCTGGTTCTCCGACTGGGACCCCACATCCTTCCCTTAGTCGGTGCTTTCTGAAAGCGGAGGCCCCACTTTCCGTGGGGTGAGTGTCCTTATGGAAGGGACCCCACACACATGCCAGGGACCCCAGCTCTCCAGGAAGGCTCAGGCAGGCTTGATGTGGGGGGAGGGGTCACGCTCTAGATGTCTCCAGCAGAACTTGGAGATGACCTCATGTGGGCAGGTTTGGCCTCAAGACCAGGGTACAGGGTCTCCAGGACCGTGGGACCACCAGACAGGGTAGGGAGGGGACCCCGCATGCTCCCTGCTCAGAAGTCAGGTTCTGGAGCCTTCCAAAGGACCCCCTCTCCTGGGGCGGAGCAATAGTCCAGCGGGTAGGGGCGTTTGCCTAGCATGCGGCCTACCTGGGTTCGATCTCCGGCATCCCATATGGTCCCCTGAGCCCCACCAGGAGTAATTCCTGAGTGCAGAGTCAGGAGTAACCCCTGAGCACCACCGGGTGTGATCCAAAAAAAAAAAAAAAAAGGACCCCCTCTCTTGAGGGAGGGGATGCTATTTCAGGGGTGTGGGGAGCCCAGCCAGCCCTGCCCAGGGACTCAGAGCCGGGATGGTAGGGGTTCTCTCCGGGCGAGTAGGGTCAGGACCAGCGCTGCTGTTCACACTCAGCTGCAGAGGCCTCCAGGGAGTCCCCAAAGCCCTGAGTTCAGCACAAACTCATGGCAGTGTCTCAGGTGCTGTCCTCACCATGGTTCGCAGGGGAGCAAGGGAAGGGTTTGAGAATCAGGTCACCTCCAGCCGCCTTTCTGCACCCTGCATGCAGGTAGGGCAGGGGCCAAGGAACCGACTTGCCTTCCAGTGCCCAGAGCCGTGCTTTCCCCGAGGAGGAGCCAGGAGACCTTCTGTTTTCCGTTGACCCCCCACACTCAGCGGGTGCATCCTGGTCCTCCATGACTGGGGGAATCGCACCTGCATCGCCAGCGCCTGGTGGTCTGCGTGGAATCAGCACTGAGCAGTGTGAGCCTTCCAGAGAACCAGGCCCCACTCGGTGTCTCTCCCCATGCTCCCTGCCCTGTTGTCACACTGCTGGTGACGGCTGTGGCTACCTGCAGGGCTGTGGTGCACTCGGGGCGGTGCTTGGTCAGAGGCGCCAGTGCTCACAGGCGTGGGAAGGTGCTGGGCGGTGCTGGACAGAGCTGGATGGTGCTGGACGGTGCTGGTGGCGCCCGGCTGCAGGCAGCAGAGCTGCTGAGGCTGTGCTCAGTATTCAAGGGCCACCAGGGATGGAGCTGCACAAGCTGGTGCTCCACACCTAAGACAGCCCTGGCGAGCAGTAGCACAGCGGGTAGGGCGCTTTACCTTGCATAGGGCAGACCCCATTTCAATCCCAGCACCTTATATGGTCCCCTGAACAGCAGGAGTGACCCGAGTGCAGAGCCAGCAGTAGTAAGCCTTGAACACAGCCCGTCTGGCCCTCAAACGAAAGCAAACCAAAAAGCGGAAAAGAAAAAGTGCACTGCAGATTGAGGCCAGCGCTGAAGACGCTTGCTTTGCTCCCCCTCCGCTCCCCACCTCCCCTCCCTTCCTCCCTTCCTTTCCTCCCCCCCTTACCCTCCCCTCCCCTCCCCCCTCCTCCCTTTCCCTCCCCTTCCCTCCCCTTCCCTCCCCTTTTTCTCTCCCCCACTCCTCCTGGAGGGCTCAGGGGACCATATAGGGTACTTGGGATGGAACCTGGGTCATTCCTGTACAAGGCAAACACCCAACGTTCTGTACTACTGCTCCAGCCCTACAGTTCTTTGATTTTTGTGTTTTGCAACACAAAACATTTTGTCGCACCACTGAGTTATATCCCTGTCCCTTCAATTTCTACTGTTTTGTAGAAACATCACCAGGTCAGTACTTAAATGTTTTTAACCATGGATTGATTCGAGCTACACAGCAAAGCCTGGCAAGCTACCCATGTTTTATTTACTTGTTATGCCAAAAACTAGTAACAATTATGGACCTCAGTTCCATGACCTGAAGAATGGTTTCGGGCTCCTCCTGTCCCTGGAGCAAGCAAATGCCCCTTGGGTTACACTTGCTTGTGACAGGACTAATGGAGATGTTACTAGTGCCCACTCGAGCAAATTGATGAACAATGGGAAGACAGTGATACAGTGATTGATTCGAGAGGAAATCCTACTTGTTGAACTGCTTTTCCTATAATGTCTCATTTCATTCTTGGAATTACCTAAGGAGGTAGAGTTTAATTGGTCAATGACGGAAAAGGACTGAACCAAGAAATACATTGACTTTGGGGCAGGACCCTTCCTGAGGAGCCCTGGGCCCTCACACGGACCCTTCTGTGCTTCAAGCCCTGGCTGCCTCTCTGGGCCCAGATCTGTCATCCCGACCCAGCCATGCCTCGGGCCTGACCACAACTCCAGTGTGTAGGGCATTTGTTTGCACCTGGCTGACCTGGGTTTGATCCCAGGCACCCTATATGGTCCCTGGAGCCTTTAGGAGTGATCCCTGAGCACAAAGCCATGAGTAAGCCCTGGCACTGCTGATTGTGGCCCAAGAACCAACATAAATAAATAAATTTTTATTTTATATGTATAGTTGGAGGAGGAAAAGAGACTCTAGGGTTAACAGGGACTGCTTTGTATTTATAGCATTGTCACCAATACCCAATGTGACTTCTCATTGAGCAAAACAACTGCCTGGGCTCCAGCCATCACACCTACTCTCTAGTTTTTCTGGAAAAAGGGTAAAACAGGGTGTATCTCCCTTTAAGGATGTGACTCAGGTTTTGTAGATTATGTCTACTTGCATCTCGTTCACAGCATGTACTCATATGGATGCTCTTCATTCCTGAAATGAATAAAGATTTTCTAGAGGTTTTCACACCCAATAAAAACTAGTATCTATGATTAAACTTAAAGGGGAAGATGGGTCCTTGGAACAGCCTCACTGCTGCCTGTTACAGAGGAAGAAACAGGCACAGAGGTGAAGGGCTTGCTGGAAGCCACCAGCTGGCAGGAGGCGGGGCCCGGTCTTGGCTGAGGTTCCCAGCTACTCTCTACTCTTTCCTGGGGTAGGCAGGACCCTTCCTGAGGAGCTCTGAGCCCCTCACACCGGACCCTCCTGTGCTTCAAGCCCTGGCTGCCTCTCTGGGCCCAGATCTGTCATCCCGGCCCCAGCCGTGCCCCGGGCCTGACTCCATCCATCCCAGTAATGCCGCATTGACTGTGCGCTCCTGCAGCGGCCTCCAGAGCACTGAATAATTCAGGCCCGTGTAATGGGATAATGAATTTACTGACACCCTGGTGTGGTCTCGTTGCTTACATTTCAAGAAATACTGACTCCCTGGGCCCGCTCAGCCGGCTGGAGACAAACACGCACGACACGCAGTGGCCTCCACCCGTCTAAGGCTTCCAGCCTGATTGGACCCCACGGGTGGATGAGCTGCTGAGAGGCCCGGGGAGTGCAGGGCCCAGGGGGCACTTGGGGCAAGTGGCTGTGGAATCACCAAAGCTCAGACATGCAGAGCCCGGGGGCACACACGGCTCACTCCACTTCAAGGGCAGGGAAACGGGCTGCCGAGGAGACAGGCTCAGGACACTCCTGTGGACGGGAATGCCTCTGGTGGGGGCTGGGGTGGGGGACACCTGCTGTTCTCCTGCCCTGTGGGTTTCCCCATCCCCCACTTACTCCTGGCGCAGTGCTCCCCAGGTCTTCCATGGAGACTGGCCCTGACCTCAACTTGCCCCACCTTGCAGCCTGGCCTGTGTGGTCTGTGGCTGGCTGATGAGCTCATGCTCACGGCGACTCCAAACCTTGAGGGAGGAATCATCATCCTGATGTTCTTCATGTTCCAGAATCCTCCATGGCACTAGGCCGAGGTGACACCCATTGGAGACCACGTCTAGCTTAGCTCTTTCCTCCCCTCCCTCCTCCTCCCCCACACTCAGAGCCTCCTGGAAAATCACTTGAATAGAAACTCTCTCCTTTCAGGGTTACCTGCTATTGAGGCAGCCTGGCGGTGGGGTGGGAGGGGGTGGGTACATTGGTGGGTGGAAATGGGGCACTGGTGGAGGGACGGGTGCTCGGAATACTGTATTACCAAGAACCAGTTATGAACACCTTTGTAATTGTATGTCTCACGGTGGTATAATAAAAAATTTAAACAGAAAGAAAACCCTCTCCTTGGACTACTTTCAGGGAAACCACCCAGACATTGCCTGGTCCGAGCCTTCCTTCCTTCTGGAGGGCTCCCCAGAGTACCAGAACTCAGAGCCAGAGTGTGACTGTGAGGAACTCCACGAGCCTCACTTTACCCATTTGGGTGATGAGGTGGGGGAGACTCTCTAGGCCCGGCTGCTCTGAAGAGCCTTGACAGGCCCCAGGTGTCTGGGCGCTCCCAGCCCGCCAGCCCCCTCCTGTTGGGACCATTTGGGCCTCAGCTCACCCAACCCAGGCTTTCCACCCTGCGGAAGCATCAGAGAGAGGATGAGGTTCATATTAGGCTGCTGTTCTCAGATCTGCAGAGGCACCTCCACCCAAAGGTAAGGCCATTATTATTTCCCTTCTTGTTTTCCCCTTGGGTCACACCCAGCGATGCTCAGGGGTTACTCCTGGCTCTGCACTCAGGAATTACTCCTGGCAGTGCTCAGGGGACCATATGGGATGCCGGGGATCGAACTTGGGTCGGCCGCGTGCAAGGTAAACACCCCTACCCACTGTGCTGTTGCTCCGGTTTTTCTTTTTTTGAGGAGAGGTTACCCAGTGGTTCACAGGACTTACCTGGCTTTGAGCTCAGGGATCTCTCCTGCTGGGGCTCAGGCGACCAGTTGTGGTGCCAGGGATCAAACCCGGATTGGCCATATGTAAAGCAAATACCCTACCCAGTGTACTATCGCTGTGGCACTCAGCACAGCTCTTGGCATGAAAAGAAGCCATGAGGCCATGAGTGTTGCCAGGTGTGGCCCAACCTTCCTTGCCTTCTGCACCTGAAAAACACCCTAAATTGGGGGCTTGGCCTAGCTAATGAACCTTATGTTGCCAAGCTCCTGGGTTTTGCTGGGTGTCCAGGTGCACGTCCACTGCCTCGACACAAAGTGAGTCTCAGCTCCCTACTTCCCTGGGCCCCACGAAAGTGCTCCCCATGCTCAGTATGCCGGAGACTTTGGGGGCAAGACAAACTTCCTCTGTGAGCCATAGTCTCCCTTCTGTCTGCCAGAGAAATATATCTGCCCTGTTGGATCCCTGGCACCCATATGTTTCCTCAAGTACCACCAGGAGTGATCCTGAGCACAGGACCAGGAGAAAACCTTGAGCTGGTGTATCCTCCAAACCCAAACTCAAATACTAGCCCATGTGACCCACTTAAAGGACACCCCTTTCCTGTGGGGACAGCTGAGAGGGGCATCGTATTGGAAGTGTGGTGTTGGAAAACTAGGTATAAAACCCCTTCATTAGGGGGGGCGGAGCCATAACACAGCGGGTAGAGCATTTGTTTTGTATGCGGAGGACCCAGGTTCGATCTCCAGCATCCCATATGGTCCCCCAAGCACCAGGAGTAACACCTGAGCATCACTTGGTGTGACCCAAAAAGCAAAACAAATAAACAAATAAATAAAATAAAACCCCATCATTAACAATCAGTTATCACTGTAAATCATGATGCTTAAAATTTTATAGGAGTGGGTGGTATCCAACAGTGCTTACTCCTGGCTGTGTTCAGGGATCACTCTTGGCAGGCTGGAGGGACCACATGGGATGAACCTCAGTCAGCAGCTTACAAGACAAGCACCTTACCCGCTGTATTATCGCTTAAGCTTCTGGTGCCTAAAATTTATTTATATTTGTGTGGGGGCACACCAGGCAATACACAGGGCCTACTCCTGGTTCTACACTCATGAATCACTCCGGGTAGTGTTCAGGGGACTACATGGGACGTCGAGGACAAAACCTGGGTCAGTCTATGCAAGCACCCCTGCCCATTGTGCTTTCTCTTCAGTTTGTGATACCTAAAATTTAAAAGCAAAACAAAACGGGTGTGTGTGGAGGGTAGACCAGATGACCTTGAAATGTCCTTTCATTGAGAGTGGCTGCTGCAAGCCCAGGGAAGCAGCACAGAGCTGCCAGGTAGCCAGACACTGGGGGCAGCCTGGAAACAGCATTTCAGCCTTTCAGCTCAGCCCCCTGGTGGCATGACTGGACTCTGATCCCCAAACACTTCCCCAGGCCGGTCACAGCCCAGTGCGGCCCTTCGCTCACTCCCGAACATCTGCTACAGCATTTACCACGTTAATAGATTAGCTTTGAGAATCGGGCAGGTGTTTTCCACCCAAGCCAGAAAACATCAAAATCAGATTGCTCTCCAAGCCTTTCTGCTCAGGCAACCGAGTTAGAATGACTCATACCGTCTAACAGATAATAAAACACACAGAACATTTGCTTTAAGGTACAGGCGGGGGTATTTCGTCCCATGCTTTGGAGAAACAAAAACTCACTCTATTTGGGAATAGGGTAATTGAATACAGATGGGAGGAGGTAAATGAAAGAATTTAGCAAATATCTCAGTGGAATAGCTAATGGGAATGAGACAGAATAGGAAATTAAAAATTATTCAAGCAGATGGACCATTCTTTGAGTTTTAAAAAATTTATTAGGGCCTCGAAAAAATGTGTCTGTTTATTTTCTACGGCCATGAAATTAATGACTTGAGTGAGTTTTGCTTGTGCAATTTTATGACTGCCATGTCATCTGTCATAATTTGGGGGCAGTTTGATATGAATTTATGAATGTCCCCACCCAACCCTGATTTATTGGTGTGGGTCATACATGAATTAGGCTGTCCCTTAGCACAGGGGCAGTGTAACTCCTCAGGCCCGGGTTAGGAGACCCTGGGGGTGGGGGGGGTAGGCAGGGATCTCAACCCAGAGGTGAGTGAGAAACTTCCGAAGGTCACTCGGGGGCTGTGGGAAAGGGCAGGCCTGACCTGGCTGAACTTCCTCTGTGGCCATGGCCCCAGCCTACACAGGCTGGGAGGAGGTGTTGGGGAAGGGGGCTCCTCACTGGCTGCTGGAAGCAGGAAGCAGGCAGCAGCCTCAGCCCAGACTCAGGGTCACCCAGCTCCATGGTTCCTGTCTCACCTGTCCCCAGACCTGACACTCAGGGAAGGAGACACAAACTGTCATAGGCTTGTGTGCGTCTCAGGAGCTGTGACTACTCACCTCTTTCCACCTGTGGGCCAGTTCAGGGCTATGGCTGGTGGTTAAAAGATGCTGCACTCGGGGTGCATAGCAAAGGGTTTCTGAGGGCTGGGAAACAGCTGGAAGGGCAGTGTCACATGCTTTGCACGTGGAAGAACGGCTTGATCCCTGGCATTTCATCGTCCCCCTGGAGCTGCCCAATGAGCACTGGAGCCTGGAGTAGTTTCCTGAGCACCACTGGGTATATCCTCAAAACAAAACTGTGCTTTAGAAATAGTGGGTTTCGTTTCATTCTGTTTCTTCTCAACTATGTGGCTTTGGCTTACCTTCTCAAGACCTCAGTTTCCCCCATCAGAAGAGGATTGAAGGGGCTCAAGTGGTCAGAACACATGTCTGGGATGTGTGAGGACCTGAGTTCAGTCCCAGACCCTTATGACCCCTGAGTATCATCACTTGTGACTGTGGTGGCCCAAGCACCACATCGCCAGGAGAGACCCAGGATGCTCCAGTATCCCCAGCATTACTGGTGAGACTCTGTGTGTGTGTGTGTGTGTACGCGTGCGCATGTGTACTTGAGGACACACCTGGGATGCTCAGGGCTCTGTACTCAGGGATCATTCCTGGTGGGGCATCACATGGGATGCCAGGGATGGATCTGGGGTTGGTTGTGTGCAAGGCAAGCACCTTACCTGCTGTGCTATCTCTCTAGCCTCTTGGTTATGGTTCCTATAAATAAAAGAGGACTAGAAATACCTTTCTTGGTGACATTTTTAAGGGAGTTAATGGAACACCCTCAGGACATAGTAACATGCTCTTGAATGGTAACTATTATTTCTGTTAATAGTCCTCCTGTCAGCATCTTGAGGTGGATTTATTTTAAATTGAGGTATAATTGACATATAACAGTATATTAGTTTTTAGTTGTACAACATAATGATTCAATATTTGTATATACTGCAAAGCATTCACCACTGTAAATCTAGTTGCCAGCCATCACCTTACAAAGCTACAATTTTTTCTTCTCTGTTCTAGGAACTTATAGGATTTTCTTTCTTGGCACCTTTCAAGTGACACAACTACAATATTACTGACCATTGCATATGATCCCTCCACAGGTGATTTTATTTTATTTTGGTGGCCATATCCAGCAGTGCTTGGGGGGTTGCTTCTGGCTCTGTGCTTGGGGGTCTCTCCAGAGGAGCTCCAGGTGGGATGTGAGCCAGAGATTGCGCTCCAAACATGAGCACAACCCACAGAGCCATCTCTTTGACCCTGAGCTTGTTTGTAGTAGGACTCTTTGGTACCTCCTGCCTTCCTTTACCCATTTTCACTCAACCCCGAATCCCTCCCTCTCCAATCTGTTCTGTGAATCTTTGACTTTTGTTCTGAGTTGGTTTTATTTCTACCTGATAGCTAGGAAACCTGACGTTCTGAAGGATATGCTGGAAGATTTGCTGTTTCCTTCAGGGCTCTTGGAGCCAGCCAGCTCTGAACTGGGAGCCCCCAGGCTCCTGGAGGTAGAGTTTTCGGGCTGCTGATTCATTACCCTGCTGTCTGCTTTCTCTGCTGGGCCTCACCTGGCCACCTACCTGGCCTGGGGTCCAGCACAAACCCAACACAGGTGGCTGATGCCTCCTGGAGGCGAGGCTTCTTCAGCGACAGTGTTTCATCATCCTCATCACTGGGGCTGTCTGGGCTTACACCTTATGACTGGGCACTTCTGTCCAGCCTCAGAATGAAGCATAGCCTAGTGCCCTACCTGCCCCATCCTGCCTCAACTTGGCACATCCAGGACGCAGGAGACTGTGTTCTGGGCTTAGAATCATGGTGGCAAATTCTACCTTTGGCTGAATGTGTCCTCTGGGATTTGACCTCAGACAGGTCGTGGGAGCCCTGAGTTCGGAGTTCTTGTCTTCAGTTCCACCCAGGAACTGAGAAACCCAGAAACCCAGGCCACTATTCCTCTCAGCGTCTGCACATCAGGATCAGTAAGAAGTATTGAGAGACTGGAGAGGTAGGAGAGCAGATAGGGCGCTTGCCTTGATTGATTCCTGGCACCCCCATATGAACCCCCTGAGCCCTGGCAGGAGCGATTCCTGAGCACAGAGCCAGGGAGTTACCCTTGAGCATCGCCCTGTGTGGCTCCAAAAGCAAACAAAAAGAACTAGTGAGCATATTGCCAGGTCCTGTGCAAGAACTGTCTATTGTTTGTGCCTTTAATTGGTGGGTAAATCTGTAAATCTGTGGTGAGTGCTTACCAGGCCCTGTTGTGACAGGGGACAGCGGGAAGTGAACCTACCGGTTCCTGCCCTCAGAGAACTTGCATGCTAGCATGAAGGATGGGCAGTCAGGAGGTGTGTCACTTAGGGAGTTATGGGCTTGGAGGGAGATAAGGAAGGAGGTTAAGGTCAGGGCGGGTGCGAGGGGTGGTGGCACCCATCTGGAAGAGTCCATTTCAGGGACACCCTGCTTCACAGTCTAATCATCTTCACACCTTAATTATTTTTAGTTCAAATTGGTGTATACATAGCTCAGTGGAGCAGAATAGGGAGCCCAGATATAATTAATTTTTAAAGAAGAATCTGAGAATTTACAATGGGGAAAGAAAGCTGCCTTTAATAAATGTGCTAGATAAATGGGAGAGTCGCATAATTAAGTATGAAACAGGAATCTTATGTTACACTAAAAGTCAACTCAAAATGGACTAAACACTTGAATGTAAGACTCCAAACCAATAAAACCCTAGAGAGAAAAAAGAAACTGCATAAACTTTAAAAGAGCATCGTATAATAAACAGTGGCACCTCACAATTTTTTGCAAAATAAAAATTGGGGGGGGCATAAAATCCGTGAAGTTTATGTGGAGGAATACAGTGACCTCTGAGCTGAGCTTTGACAGAAGTGAACACACGCATGGACCACACAGACCTTCTGGGTTTACTGACCAGCAGGGGAAAAGGCCCAGGGATGAGGTATTGGAGGAATAGTGCCAAGGCTGGAGCAAAATCAACCAAGAGGAGAGTAAGTTTATTTTTACTTTATTATTATTTTTGGCTTTTTGGGTCACACCCAGTGATGCTCAGGGTTACTCCTGGCTCTGCACTCAGGAATCACTCCTGGCACTGCATGGGGACCATATGGGATGCCGGGATCGAACCTGGGTCGGCTGCATGTAAGGCAAACGCCCTACCTGCTGGACTATCATTCCGCCCCTATTTCTTTTTACTTTAGATTGTTTCTTTTTTGTTTTGGGGGCCACATTGTTTTGGGCTTACCCCTGGCTCTGTCTGGCTCTGTGTTCAAGAATCACACTTGGTGCTCGGGAGCTGATGCAAGGCCGGGAATCAAATAAAGCAAACACCTTAACCTCTGTCTTAGCTTCCTACTCTGGGAGTCTAATTCAAAAATCTATTTGATCTCATTTAATTCTTGCCATAGTTCCAGAAAGTGGAAGAGGGTCACAGTTTTGCTGATGAGAACACCAAGGTGGCACAGCTAAAAGTTGCTCTCGGCCCACACTGGGCAGAGAAAGATCGGAATCAGGGTCTCTGAAATATTCTTATGGAATATTTTTTATCTGACTTTTGTTATTTTTTTTGGGGAAGGAGTGTGGGTGCACACGCAGCAATACTCACTCTGCACTCAAGAATCACTCCTGGCAGTGCTCAGGGGACCACAATGATGTGGGGATTGAACCTTGTTGGCCGCATGCACAGTAAATGCCCTATTTGCTGCGCTGTCACTTCCGTCCCCCTACGACTCTTCTAACAGGGTGTCACAGTAGAGCAAGCAGCATCAAGGATGGAGAGGTTGGGTGTGGGCTGGTGAAGATTGTGGGGGTTCAGATGTCTGGGAGCCAAGACTCCGAGCACAGGCAGTACTTGTTCCTGTGGCTGGGTCCGGGTGGCCTCATTGTAAAGATTCTTTAAGGCTGAAGCTCTGGGCTCTGACAGGCCAAGATGGATGAGGGCTCTGGGCTTTGTACCCGTCAGTGTTTCCTGAACAGTTTCATCCAGATGGTCTCTGGGAGGATAAGGTTTAAGATTGATGCCCTGGGAGGGAGGACAGGAAGGAGAAAGGGCTTGCCCACGGTGAAAACATCGCTTGTCTTCAAATAACGAAGACTGGCTTGCCCATGGTGAAAACATCACTTGTCTTCAAATAACGAAACAGGCTGCTTTGAAAGGTGGGACTTTCCCAGGCTGCCTCAGGAGTGGGTGGAGGACAGGAGGAGGAGGGGCAAGAAGACAGGTGGGGGGGGAGGAGGAGCAGAGGGACAGATGGGCAGACAGGTGGAAGGAGGAATAGGAGGGTGGGCAGGAGGGGAGGTGGGAAGATGGGTGGGGAGGAAGAGTGGGAGGATAGGTAGAAGGATGGATGGGGAGGACAGACAGGTGGGCGGGAAGGCGGGGAGGGAGGAGAAGGAGTGGGAGCATGGGTGGACTGGCTATCCTTCTGTGGGAGGACAGAGGGAAGAGCTTCCACTCCCCTGGGCAGGACCACTGTAGAGCCTCAGCCCCCACCCTATGGTGCTGGCTAACTGGACTCAGTTTCCTTAGCCTATCCAGAATTTCTGTCTTGTGCCTTTTTTCCTCCTGTGAGTAATGGAAGGTTCCTCAAAAGGTCCCACAGCTGCATGCCTGTAGCCTGTGCTTCTGCAGGACCTGGGCCTGGACCACCGACTCTGGTCCTCTCTGATAGAATGTCCAGTGAGGTGACTCTGACTCTGTGTGTGTGTGTGTGTGTGTGTGTGTGTGTGTGTGTGAGGAGTAAATGGCATTTGGAATTCAACCTTTGGAGAGAAAAGAAATTATATCTTTATCTCCTTAAGTGTAAGATTTAAGTGATGGTACTAAGGGGTCGAGCGGGAGGCAAACTCTTTTTAAACACTTCCAAATAAAGCATTTATTGATGAACCGCGTGGCCACTTGCGGCCGCGCGAGCCGTGCTGTGATGGGCTGGTCTGCTGGGTGGAGTTCTGACGAGAGGGGAAGTCCAGAAGTGGAAAATGGCGGTGCCCGCGGAGTGAGGAGGGGTGGTCTGGCTTGTTGTGATGCTCTGCCGAGGTGGTGGGCCAGGGCTAGAACCCGCCATGCCTCCCGACTGCCTCATGAACGGCTGTGCACAGGGAGAACAAGGAACAGCTCTGCCCCATGTGTGAGAGTCTCTGGACCAGCATACCTGGGCGGATTGAGGAAAAAGCTGCGGCAGGGTGGGTGTCGGTGATCCGGGCTGTGATGGGCTGGCCTGCTGGGTGGAGTTCTGACGAGAGGGAAGTCCAGAAGTGGAAAATGGCGGCACCCGCGGAGTGAGGAGGGGTGGTCTGGCTTGTTTGCCTCCCGCTTGACAAGCCTGGCAAGCTTCTCGTGTTGTATATGATATGCCAAATTCCAGTAACAATTATATTAGGTCATTCCCATGACCTAATATAATGGTTTGAGGCTCTTTATGTTCCTGTAGCAAGCCGATGCCCCTGGCTCTACTGGCATGAGACAGGACATATGGAGATATTACTGGTGTCCGCTCTAGCAAATAGATGATCAACGGGAAGATCGTGATCGTGATCGTGACTAAGGGGTCTAACTGACCTAAATTTGGTCCCTGGTACCACATATGGTGCCCTGAACCCTGCCAGGCATGATCCCTGAGCACAGAGCTAGCCCCAAGTACTGCTGGTGTGCCCACAATTCCACAGTCTGCTGAAATGAATTCTGGGGCCCAAAATGATAATACAGTGGGTACAGCACTTGCCTTGCATGGGGTCGACCTGGGTGTGATCTCTGGCATCCCATATGGACCCTTGAGCCCTGCCAGGAGTTATTCCTGAGCACAGAGCCAAGGATAAGCCCCAAACACAGCTGGTGTGACCTAAAAACAAAACAGAACAAAACAAACAAACAAAAGATTTTTAGATGTCAGGAACTTTTGAAATGTGTCTGGTGTAAAGCCACAGTGGTGATGTTTTGAACTGTGAGAATGTTACCTATAATGATAGCCCACAGCATTGAATACTTTATATTTGTATACTTTAAATGGGCAAATTATGGGTTACATGAATCTTATCTTTATGAAAACATTGCTAAAGCCACAATAAAAGACCCTGTGGTAGAGAAGGCTTTTGAGGTCCTTAGATAAAACCCCGCAGACAAATATGTGAAAAAGAAAAGAGTATTTGGCTGGTGGGATAGAGGTGACTCAGGTGGGGTGATGGGGTGGAGAGGCAGCAGAAGCCAAAATCTTCCTTGGCCCAGTCCCCTTGGTCTGTGCCCTAGAATTGTTCATGTAACAAACTATTTTTCAAATGATCACTCCGATCACTTGACATCCCTGTTATTTGTCAATTTGCTCAAGTGGGTGCCAGTAATGTTTCCATTTGACTCTATCATGTGCCAGTATAGCCCAATGGCATCTGCTTGCTTCAGGAATACGAAGAGCCTCAAACCGTTCCTTCAGAAGACGGTTTGACCTTCTTGACAAAGAAGTCTGACCATCTTGTAGGTGGGCGGCCACTTGATCTCACAGACATGGGGCAGAGCTGCTACTGGCTTTCCCTGTGCCCAGCCGCTCATGAGGCGCCCGGGAGGGATGGCAGGTTCTAGCGTTGGCCTGCCACCCCAGCAGAGCCTCACAACAAGCCAGACGACCCCCCCATCCATGAGGGGCCTCCATTTTCCACATCTGGACTTCCCCCTTGACAGCACTCCACCCAGCAGACCAGCCTATCACAGCCCAGCTCGCGCACGGCCACTTGCGGCCGTGCAGTTCATCAATAAATGCTGGATTTTGAGATGACTACAAGAGTATGCTACCCGGCAAGCTACCGGTGTTGTATTTGATATGTCAAATACCAGTAACAATTATAGACCTCATTCCCATGACCTGATGGAATGGTTTGAGGGCTCTTTATGTTCCTGGAGCAAGCAGGTGCCCTTGGGCTCTACTTGCATGAGACAAGTCATATGGAGATGTTACTGGTGCCCGCTAGAGCAAATCAATGATGAACGGGAAGACAGTGACAGTGGGATCCAGTCGGTAACAGCTTTAGTCCAGCAGTTGTCTCCAAATTGCATTACATGTTCAGCCCATCTGATTTTTCGATGCCTTGGCAAGCGAGACAGTGTCCCCTGACTCTGGATCGGTCGATGGAGGTCAGAATTCTAGATTCCTTCTCTCACTTGAGTGAGGCCTGATAGTCCAGGCATAGCTCTTTTGATTCCCTATTTGGGAGACCCAAATAGCATTCTCATCCTGCTTTTATAGGGTCCAGGTCTCTGAGGCGTATGTTAATGCAGGGAGAATGGTGGAGTCGAAGAGATGTGCCCGGACTCAGAGGTTCTTTGTCCTTTTAGCTATTTCTTTGATGCTCTTGAAAGCGTTCATGCTGCTCTCTTCCTCTTGCACAGCTCAGCTTTTAGGTCATTCATCATGTTGACTTCTCGACCTAGGTACACATAACTGCTGCATTCAGAGATGTTTGTTCCATTGAGAGTGAATGGGGCCTCTGGAACTAGTTCATTTTTCATGAACATAATTTTTGTTGAGATTCAGCTGTAGACCTATCTTTCCACATTCTCTGTCAAAGTCAGTCAGCATTTGTGCCGCTTGGCTAATGTTTGGTGTTATTAGAACGATGTCATCAGCGAAGGGAAGGTGGTGTAGTTGCGGACTGTCTATCTTCACTCCCATTCCTTCCCATCCTAATTGTTGCATGATGTTCTTGAGGGTGGCGCTGAAAAGTTTTGGTGAAATGGTATCATCCTGTCGAATCCCTCTTTTGACATCAATGATCACTTCCTTGTAGAATGGTGGAGATCCTGGTGGTGAATCCATAATAGAGCTCACGAAGGATCTTGATGTATTGGGTTTGAGCGCCCTCTTTGACTAGGACTTCGATGACCATTTCGGTCTCCACGGAATCAAAGGCTTTCTTTAAATTAATGAATGTGAGACAGAGTGGCATCTTGTACTCCCTACAAATCTCAATGAGTTTGGTTACCGTGTGGGTATGGTCTATTGTTTTTAAAATGTGTTGATTGTTTTTTAAATATGTGCTCGCTTCTGCAGCACATATACTTTATTTTTATTTTTTTTATTTTTTTTTCTTTTCCCAAATTTTATTACACCACTTTTAGATACAAAATTGCAAGATGCTCATGTAGAGTTTTTGTTCCACAGTGTCCCAACACCCATCCCTCCACCCGAACCCATCTCCCATCACCAATGTCCCCACCTCCCTCCCCCTCCCACACCTCAACTACTTGGCGGGTTCTGTATGTCTTTCCTCTCCTCTCTATCTCTCCCTCCTGCCAAACTTTCCTACATATCATAGAATGCAATACATTAAAGGACATAACTGTTTCCACTAGTTTGATGTACCGCGTGGCCGCAGCGGCCGCACATTTAGGGGACTCATGGTCTGCATCTGGACAGCGAAGGTGGCAGCTAGTGTGGTGGGCGGAGTCTCATCCGGCTGCTTCTTGGACACCCCCAGAGGTGATGGGCCCTCCCAAAACCCATCTGTCCTCCTGGGAGCCCCATGGTCAGCTGAGCCTGGGGAGGCGGAGTTCCAGCTTCCCAGCCCCGTTTGAGACTGCATGCTATGGCTGGTGGCCCCAGGGCAGCTCTTGGGCAGGGCCACCAGGCTCAACAAAGGGGGAAGGGCCACCCCTGACTCCATCTGACGAATTCCCAGTGATTCCCGCTTCTGGGAGCTGCCTACCTGGGCTTGAACTGGTTTTCTCTGTTAATCTGGTCTTGAGGTAGTATCCCAGCGTCCGGACAGCGAAGGTGGAGGCTAGTGTGGTGGGCGAGTCTCATTGGGCTGCTTCCGGGACCCCCAGAGGTGATGGGCCCACTCCCAAAAACCCATCTGTCCTCCTGGGAGCCCCATGGTCAGCCTCTACTTTTAAAACATTATTTTTAGAAAATTTCAAATAGCTGTAGATACTAAAAGAGTCTAAGAAGTGTTTGACACCGTGACCTAGAGAGATAGTACTGCAGGTAAAGTGCTT